>JBBPTX010000679.1:0-18181 GCA_038094595.1 Pulveroboletus aff. annulatus | reverse complement strand
CGCTTACGAGATAGTGGAATGTCGTGGAACGACGCGGAAGATGTGAGGTAAGCGTGAGAAGAGAAACAAGTGTCAGTTCGTAATGCTAAGTAAAGAAAAAGAGTAGACCCTGCAGTGAATCGTAACAAAAATCATGTTACAATTGTGGTGAGACAGGCCACTTCGCCAAACAATGTAAGAAACCCTCCACCAAGTGTGATCTTTGTGGATGGTCCAATGGCCACAAGAAAGATTGCCAATGCAGGCAGGTAAGAAGCACGTCTTTGGATGATGTTAAAAGCACCAAACATATTTACACACCCAGCACACAAGCCAAAAAAGGAAAAGGGCATGACCCCACAGTAGCTATAAGGGATATGTCATTCGAAGAAGCAAGGGTGTTCTTCAAGGACATCAAAGACACCGAAAATAGGAAATCAGGAAAAGGAAAAGCTTAGATCCAGGAACTGGGCCTGATCTAAGTCAAGGTAAGCGTAAGCAGGTACACTTTCCAACAGACAATCGTTTCTCTAGTCTACATGTTTACGATATGGAAGCAGTGCCTTCCACTATTATATCTTCTTCTTTGTTGACAGAGGAGTCCTCTCAGAGGCTCGGCCAGGGCAACACACTGGTGCTTAATTTGTTATGATTCATCGTGCCAGGTGCACATCTACCCATATTCTCTTTTCCTTTCTCTTTACGTGAACGCTCACTTCTCCACTCTTCTCGGTTGCCCACGCCAACCTTCTACTTTACCCCTCAGCTCTCCGAGGTCTCACTCTCACGTATGTCATCCTACATATGTGATCTTGTGCTCTTATCTCCCTTGTGTCGCCTTATCGCACATGTGCTTCACCTTCTCTTGCCGCATGCACTGGCACGTTGTAGTTCCCTCTCATGCATGGGTTCCTTGTTGTTCTTTCACATTCCATTGCCGCTTCCCATGCCAGCCCTTAACCCTTACCCTTGACCCTGTGACGTTACTGTTATGCATTGCTCTTCACTATATATACCAGTCAACCTGGCCTTACACCTTTCTTCCCTAACTTTGACCTATCTAGTACATACATCCTGTCTAGTTAGCCCCCAAAGTCATCATTTGTCCCACACCTCTACAAGTCTCATTTGACTTTTGAGTGAACCTTGATGTCTGGACACCTCACCCGGCGTATCTCTCTCTCGCACATGACTACTCCAACGTCGTGCCACCGTCGTCGGCCATCCCAACGATTGATTCCTCGACCGTCTGCCTGGATGGGACATTCTAGGTCTATGCTTGACCCTACCTGGGCCAAGCATAACATAATTCCTCTTCGAAGAGAGCTAACTCTTTGATCTCACCTGCAGATCAAATCCCAGATGAAGGAATCTTTTGCAGATCACTGAAAATTGATAACGAACTAAAAATGAAGATAAAGGTAAAACCCAAAAACACTGATCAGAGTTTTATTCCAATATCGGCACTCCTAGACTCTGGTGCAAACTGCATCTTTGTAGATAATGTATTCACAATGCAACATGCACTCCCACTAAAGCAACTTGCACAACCTCTTACCATCTATAACTTAAATAGCACTCAGAACAAAGCAGGCAAGAATACACATGTAGCGTCATTCCTGCTGGATTACAAAGGACATTGAGAAATAGTTGAAGCAGAAGTCACCAGCTTGGGAAAGAACCAAATGGTAATTGGCTACTCCTGGTTAAAAAAGCATAATCCAGATATCAATTGAAAAACTGGGGGGATTAAACTAAGAAGTTGCAGAAAAGAATGCTGGGAGTTGAGAGATAAAAGCATCTATCTCAGGCTACTAGAACAAGAAGAGCAGGAAGCTCAATATAAAGTCTATGAAACAATAAAAACATTAGAAAAGGAACAAAACAAAAAACAAGAAAGAAAGATTAGAATAGGACAAGCAGTGGATGAAAAGCTTAAGTCTCTTATGGACCAAAAGAAGTCTGCTGCAGAACTCATACCAGAATGCTATCACGAGCATCTTAAAGTATTTGAAGAAAAGGCATCAACCAGAATGCCCACATGAAAATCTTGGGATCATGCCATAGATCTTAAAGAAGATTTCCAGCCAAAGAAAGGAAGACTAATACCCCTGAGCACAGACGAACAAAAGGAAGTATCAGACTGGCTAGAAGATCAGTCTTCCAAAGGATACATAAGACCTTCTAAATCTCCTCAAATGTCACCAATCTTCTTTATATCAAAGAAAGATGGACGAAAACGCATGGTACAAGATTATCACTATCTAAATTCACAGACAGTGTGAAATAACTACCCCCTCTCTCTCATTTCACAACTCGTAGATCGATTAAAAGGGGCTAAGTTATTCACCATGTTGGATCTCAGATGGGGATACAACAATGTATGCATCAAAGGTAACGAATGGAAAGTAGCCTTCGTCACACATAAAGGAACTTTTGAACCCCTGGTTATGTTCTTTGGATTGTGCAATTCCCCAGCCACCTTCCAAATCATGATGAACAAATTATTTGCAGACATGGAAGATGTTGTGGTAGTCTACATTGACGACATCATGATATTCACCAAAACAGACGATGAATGAGAGCAAACAGAAATCATTAAGAAAGTGTTAAAGTATCTAAAAGATAATGATCTCTTTGCCAAATCAGAGAAGTGTCACTTCTTTAAGAAAGAAGTCGATTATTTGGGGATGGTTGTAGGACAAGACAGGATAAAAATGGATTGAAAGAAAGTCGATGCCATCTTAGATTGGCCAGCACCTATCAACATAAAAGGGGTGCGAAGCTTTCTTGGTCTTGCCAACTACTATCGTTGTTTCATAGAAGGATATGTGTGTTGCGACTACAATTCCTTGCAGGCAATCACTATCCTAAACATCGAGTGGAGAGACTATCTTATGAGGGGTGCTTTGTAGGCAGTGGACAAGAGAACTAGACTGGAGACTGAGCTCCGTCCAGTCCCTCTTTATATACTATTCTACATGTAGATACATGTTGTGTATCAATCTAGATACGTATCTACAAAAGTCCATCCCCTAAGCCCAACATGATCGACATGAGGAGTCGGCCTGTAATGGAGATTAATATATACATGAGGTTACCAGCCGTTGATCTGCTGCGGGTGGATAGAATGGAAAATGTCAACGGTAATTAAAAATAAGGGATCACATCACAGTGATGGGGTGACTGATGTGAGGTCTGTGATGATCACGATGTATTAAATACATGCTGTGATCAGTGGGGCGAAAGTGAAGAGCTGAAGATGAAGCCCACTGATCTGGAAGGGCCTGTAGATCCCCTGTGTCTAGCACAGTGTCTATGTTGGGTTTTCCCTTGATAAGATAAAGAGTGTGTCTATATGCGCAAGGTTGAAAAATATATAGGAAAAATATATAGCTGTAACAATGTGCAAATTGCTAGACCCCTGAATGTCCTCCTAAAGAAAGACGTCTCTTGGAAATGGGACTCCCTACAACAGAACACTTTTGATAAACAAAAAGAATGATTTACCACAGCTCCTATCCTTGCTTATCCAGACATTGATTGTCAATTCTGATTAGAAACAGACGCTTCTGATTACACAATGGGAGCAGTACTATCTATACTAAAAGAGGACAAATGGCATCCAGTGGCATATAGCTCACACTTGATGTTGCCAGAAGAAAGAAACTATCCTATCGCAGATAAAGAGATGTTGAGCATCATTAGAGCACTAGAGCAATGGCATCATTATCTAGAAGGGATGGAACATCCATTTGAAGTATGGAATGATCATGCAAACCTTCAATACTTTATGAAAGCACAAGATCTGTCTAGAAGACAAGCTAGATGGGCACAATACTTATTCAGATTTAATTATAACTTTGTGCACAAACCAGGAGTGTCCAACGCAAAGGCAGACACTCTCTTTTGAAGAGAAGATCATGTGTAAGGTATAGAAGACAATAACAAAGGAATAACTATGATCTCCCTGGAGCAGATAAGAACAACATCATCCAAAGTCACAATCTACGATGAAGGGGCACAGTTACATCAAGACATATTTAACCAAACATGTCTCTTAACAGAGACAGAAGTACAGAAGTTATGTAAAGAACACAAAGTGTTACAGCTATATATTTTTCAACTTTACTTTGCGCATATGGACGCCTCCTTTATCTTATCAAGGGAAAACCCAACTGAAGGCACTGTGCCAGACACAGGGGACCTAACGGGCCCTTGTAGATCGGTGGGCTTCACTTTTAACTCTTCACATTTCGCCCCACCGATCACAGCACGTATTTAATACATCGTGATCATCACAGACCTCACATCAGTCACCTCCATCACTGTGATGTGATCCCTTATCTTTAATTACCGTTGACACCTTCCATTCTACCGTCCGCAGCAGATCAACGGCTGGATACCTCATGTATTTATTAATCTCCGTCACAGGCCGACTCCTCATGTCGATCATGTTGGGCTTAGGGGATGGACTTATGTAGATACGTATCTAGATCGATACACAAACATGTATCTATAAGTAGAATAGTATATAAAGCGAGACTGGACGGAGCTCAGTCTCCAGTCTAGTTCTCTTGTTCCCTGCCTACAAAGCACCCCTCATAAGATAGTTCTTCCATTCGACATTTAGGATAGTGATTGCCTGCAAGGAATTGTAGTTGCAACACTAGAACTAGACTGTCTTCACCCTTTCACCCTTTCACTATCTACCAACGACAGACAGACGCGTCTAGCCTTCTCCCTTGCACCATAGGCTCTAGCAAGTGAGCGCGTCTTCGGGTACCTTAAGGATAGCGCTAACAGGGGCTTGCTATCAGTGCCCATCACCTTTCACCGATCTCTTCTCCCTTTCGCAGCATATCTTCCCACCATCGATCCAGCCAGACCTTGGGAATTAGTAGACGTACCAGTAGCAGTAGGATTACCAGTCAAAGAAGAGCCTAGGGAGTACTCGCTTGCAACTGCGAGCACAGAGAGTGAAGAGGACCCTAACGACTGGCCAGACGTTGCGGCCACAGAAGAAGAATTCTGGAAACTTGTTGAACAAGATCTAGAGCCTCGTAGCTTCGGAAACGGAGGCGAAGTCGATTTAATAGCCACCGACATCAGATACACAGGTCACACCCACTATTTGGAACCCACACCATTGGCATACACCCTCAGCCCCGCCACAGACCTTGCTTCACTAAGATATCCAACCACCCCCGAGCGAAGCCCATCCAGATCCCCTCAGCCCGATCCATTCGCGTGGCCAGCAGCACCACGTAATATCCGCTTAGAGGCAATCCTAGGCGCACAACAATTCATCAGAGAAGCAAGCATAGCAAGGAGGCAATACAGAGAAGCCTCAGAGGAACAAGACAGAGAGCAACCTCGCACTAAAAGGCAGAGACGCGAGTACCCACAAACGATCAGGAGGAACGATCGTTTCAGCAGAGTCCAACTTCGTATACAACAGCGGAAAAACTACAAGTACTAGTTACCCCTCTATAAATCACAATGGCCATCTCAGTCGCAGATTACATCACTGCCCTCACCAACCCAAACATCGACTGGCATGATCAGTTAAACACCATCACGCAGTACACAGCAGAACAAGAACAACGTTACTTTGCCATGAGAGACGAAATGGCAAAAATGAATGACACACTAACCAGCATTCAAGGAATGCTTAGTACGTTAATACAACCAAAGCCACTGACCAGACAACCCACACCTAGCGGATCAGGAAAAGAAAAAGAAAAGGAGAAAACTTCCTCTAGCTCCAGAAAAGTAGAAATTTTCGCAGATCCAGGAGATTACGACGGATCGTTTGTGAAATTCGATGAATGGTGGGCTAAGATCCAAGCCTGGATCCAGATAAACAGGCATGCAATAGAACCCCAAAGCGGAGAAGCAATTCTTGCCGTTCTATCCAGACTGAAAGGACCAAGGGCAGGACCCTTTGCCCAACTAAGATTGCAAAGAATGCATAGCAATCAAGGATACAGCTGGGCGAACCTAGAAGAAGAGCTGAGAAGTCTATTCAGGGGTAGCAATATAAAGGACAGAGCCACCAAGAAAATAAACGAAATGAAACAAGGAACCAACCAACCAATTTATGATTTCCTTGTCAAATGGTACGCAGAATTCGAGAAGGCGGAACTAGGAGACCCACATGGGGTTTATCTTCTTGAACAAAACACGAGGCGATACCTGAAGCGACTACTCTCTATACTTGTAATAGTGAGGGCGCTGAAGAGGATCTTATCTATATCAAGGAGCGTAGACAAGATAATCTTATCAGCAAAGGGGGATGCGGATAGATTAGATTGGGGACGTAGGAAAGAACTCTCAAGTTGCTCAGATATCGAGGAGATAGATGAGGGACGACTTGCTGTGACGTTACGTTCACAAGAAGGGCTGGATCTTCTTGGGCAAGAGAATAGGATGTGAACAGGTGGAACAACTTAGGGAAGTATCCCCAAGTGTTCCATGTATTTATACACTACTGTACAAGAGGAGATACAAAGTTCTAAGCCAGCTGGGCGAAGGGTAGAGGTATAGGGTATGATGTAATGGTGGAGTAGGGCAGTGTACATGCTGGCTAAGGTGAGGTATACATATGAAAGAATGGAAGGGTGAATGAGTGAAGTTAGGTCTAGAGCAAGGGGATTAAAGACGTGCGTATATGGTGAGGCACCTAGACCTGTGATGTCATGGTGACATCATATCTAATCTAATCGGATAGAAAGGTAAGGGAATAGCAAAAGGAGTGATCTTAGATAAGATCATTGTGTGATAAGATAAGATAAAAGTGAAAAAGTCGGTTTCACGAAATCAATTTGTAACAGTTTCTACGTCGTCGTATACACGAACGACTGACTTCATCGACCCTACTAGGCGTTAGTAGGTTTATGCGCAACCATATCCACGGCCACGCGTAACAGCATGGTCCTGCCAAGCGTGGTGTGAGGAAAGACTGGGCCGGAGCCAGAGACAAAGGCGGCGACGTGGTTAATCTGCATCGCGGTTTCGAACCACGTAAAGATGGGGGAGGCGTCGGACGTATACACACTAACAGGAACATGGAGACGATCGTCAGACATGAGTGAATGGAAACGGACATAATGCTCATCGGTGAACCTCTCTTCTCGGAGTCTACCCGTGTGGAGGTGAGATGAGACATCTAGCGGAACCTGGGAGTCCCATCCCGAATGGGCGACGAGGGAGTCCGAGCTAGGTGCGCGGACAAGCTGAGGGCGATGGACTCCTAGGAACGAGGGTGGTCTGGGAGAAGGTTCCCGATGGGGCAGAGGAGTAAACGTTGGCGAGAATGCAATCCTGCCCGAGACGGGGGAGACGTGGGAGGTGGGAACATCACCAACAAGAGTGGCGAAGTTGACAGGCTGAGGGGCGGCGGGGCGAGTAGGAGAGACCCTTGTGGGGTCGTCAGAGGGAAAACGGATTGCGCTAGGGTTGGTGGAGGATGCGGCTGCGGGGGTGTCGACATTGGTGAATTCGATGGCCATTAGTAGAAGGTGGAGGGGGTTTCTGCGTGGCGTGATGGGCGAGTGGGTGTGAGAGAGAAAGTGTGGGGGTGACGTCTTTTATAGTCCTTCAGTAACTCCGATGAATGTTTCAAGTTCCGCTCAGGTTCCCATGATTCTTCTTCGGCGGAGTATCCTTTCCATCGGATCAGGTATTGGCGGGCCGACAGCATTCCTCGATGCCGTATGATTCGTTCTATTTCGTATTCCTCTTGCCCTTCAACAAGATCCGGGGGCGGTGTAGGGAAATTCGGGCCGTGTACGTCGTTTTCGCGATAGGGAGATAAGAGAGAAGCATGGAACGTGTTGTGAATTTTCCACGTTCATGGGAGTCGGAGGTGGTAGGAAACCGGGGATATGACATCAGAGATAACGAAGGGTCCTTCGCGTTTTGCGGCAAATTTCGGATCTTGAATTGATCATTTGAGGTTCCTGGCTTCCAACCAGACTCGCTCGCCTTTCTTGAAAGGTGTGAACATCTGCTTGGATCTGGATGCCATGACCTGCCGCGCAAGTTCGTGGGAGGCAAGGGCTTTGTCTCGCAGGGCAGTGAGTGTCTTGAGACGTGTTTCGACGGCGGGGATGTTGGTTTCGGCAATGACCGAGGGAAGAGCACGGGGTTCATAACCCAACATGAGGTAAAATGGAGATTTGCCGGTAACAGAGTGGGGGCGGTGATTGTGCGTGAATTCGGCGTGGGAGATATGATTGGACCATGTAGAGGGGTGATCCCCGCAATAGATGCAGAGATAGGTTTCGACCTCCTGGTTGACTCGTTTGGTTTCCCCATCTGTTTGGGGGTGATAGGCGGTGGAAAGGGAGAGGTCGTAATTAAGGAGTCTGCCGAGTTCTTTGGCAAAAGCGGAGGCAAACTGTGGGCCGCGGTCAGATATGATTTTCTCATAAAGCCCAAAGCGGAGGTAAACTTTGTGGAAGAAGAGCGCTGCTGTGCCTTCTGCGGTGATAGTTTTCTTAGTGGGGCAAAGAATTACCCCCTTAGTAAGGCCATGGTCCACCACGACCAATAATGAGTCAAACCCCCTGGACAGCGGGAGATCGGTGATGAGGTCGCAGGAGATCTGCTGGAAGGGGCGGGAGCAGGAGGAAGGGATCGGGATGAGCGGGGGAGTAGTGGGGTGAGTGTTTACTTTGTTGTGCTGACAAATGGCGCAACCATCAACGTAAGAGCGAACAAAGGAGGCAAGACCCGGCCACCAGAATTTTGAAGCAACGAGTTGGCGAGTTTTTAGGTAGCCGGGGTGACCGGCAGAATCGTGGTCATGGGAACGCTGAACGACAGCGTGGCGAAGGTCACGGTCTGGAGGAATGTAGACGCGTCCCTGGTATTGGAGGACTCCATTGGAGTACTGCCAATCGGCAAAGCGGGAGCGGAGTGCGGGGGGAAGGGAACCGTCGAGCTCCTGGAGTTTATGGAGGACCAGATCATCTGAGGTGGAGGCGGAAGCAATGTGATTGGAGAGTGCAGAGTCAATGAGGCGAACAAAGAGAGCGTCGGATAAAAGGGTGACCCCGGTGTTATCGGAGTCGGCACAAGGAAGGAGGTCGGGGCGGCGAGAGAAGGCGTCCGGGCCAGCGAGTTGGGTTCCGGGGATGTGAGTGATTGAATAATCGTAGTCAGCGAGGTTGAGGAGCCATCATGCCTGTCGTCGATTGAGATCTTGGGGACGGCGGAAGTAAGTCAAATTTTTGTGGTCGGAAAAGACCCTAACGGGGAAGGGAGAGCCATGGAGATATTGCCTCCAGGCTTTGAAACCGCGAATAACGGCCAAGAGCTCCCTGTCGTGAATATCATAGTTGCGTTCTGAGGAAGAGAAAGATTGTGATAAGTAGGAACAGGGGTGCCAATCCCCGTTCGCATCAGATTGTAGTAAGATGCCTCCCGACGCAAATTTTGAAGCGTCGGTGGCCATGGCAAAGGGGCAAGAAATATCGGGCATAAAAAGAACTGGCTTACAGAGAAACAACTCCTTGAGTTGTTCGAAGGCGGTTTGTTGTGTGGATTGCCAGGTCCATGGCATGGTCTTCTTGGTGAGGTCTATAAGCGGATGAGCGATGTTGGAGTATCCCGGGATAAATCGTCTATAAAAGTTAGCAAATCCAAGGAAGGAACGGACGTCTTTGACTTTCTGGGGTGTAGGCCACTTGGCGATTCCATCAAGTTTGATGGGGTCCATAGTGAGTTGTCCTTCCTTGACAATTATCCCGAGGTATTCTACTTCGGGGACGGTGAATTGGCATTTCTCCAACTTGAGGTGGAGATTGAGTTCTGTCATACGTTGGAGGACGCGGCGGGTACGTTCAGTGTGGTTGGCGTTGTCTGGAGAGAAGATGAGGAGATCGTCCATGTAAATAACTAACCATCCTTCGGCGATCATATCGTGGAAGGAGTCATTCATGAATCGTTGGAACGTTGTGGGTGAATTGGTCATTCCGAAGAACATGACCATGGGCTCGAAGAGGCCTTTATGGGTAAGAAAGGCACCTTTCCATTGATGCCCATCTTTTATACGCACGTTGTTGTATCCCTATCGTACATCGAACTTGGTGAAGACGTGAGCGCCTTTGAGCTTGTCGAGGAGGTCAGAGATCAGAGGTAACAGGTAGGCGTCGCGGATGGTATGTTTATTGAGGTATCGGTAGTCTTGGCATGGGCGGAGTTTTCCGTCTTTCTTCTTGACAAAGAAGAACGGCGATGCTTGAGGAGGATTCGAAGGTCGGATTTTTCCGGCAGCAAGATTTTCGTTGAGAAAGTCTTCGGTGGCTTTCTTCTCATCCGAGGTGAGCGGATAGAGTTTACCAATCTTTGGGGTAAACGAGTCTTTAACGTTGATTTCGTGGTTGTAAGGTCTTGAAGGAGGGAGGGAGTCGGCGGACTCTTTGGCGAATACTGGGGCGAAGTCTTTATAGGCGTCGGGTAGGGTAACCTTCGGCTTTACTTTCTTGGCAGCAGCGGTGAGTTCTGTGGCGGTGGTAAGTTTAGCGACCAATTTTGGGTGCGTCTGGTGGTATCTAGATCCTGTCTTGAGAATCCGTTGGCAGGAGTTGGCATGGAGCGCTCGACGGACGTAGAGGTTTCTGTCTGGCATGTCGAGGAACGTAGAGAGGGTGTGATCGGGGATGGTTTCGACCATTACGTGGCGAGGTGGTTTTGAAGGGGGTGCCCGGGGTTGGGCGTCGTTGTGTCGGTTGAGGTCAGCGACGTGGATGTGATACAAAGATGTTGACTCGTCTACTGCTTCGGGGATACTAATTGTCTGCGACGACCAGCCGATGGAGGGGTTTGTAAGTCGTAACCAGGGCATTCCGAGAATTATGTTTTCAGACCCGCAATGTATGACGTGGAAGCGCACATGCTGGGCGATGCTGTCGATGTTGGTGAAAAGAGAGGCGGTGTAGCGAATTGCTCCTTTGGCGTTGGGCGTTTGATCGACGTTGTTAACGGGGATGGGTGTCGGTAGTTTTTCAAGGGGGAGTTTGTGTTTGCGAGCGAAGTCCCAGTCTAGGCAGTTGATATCTGCTCCGCTATCGATGAGAGTGCGGGTGTCGACGGTTTTCATAGTGTGCGAAGGGTCAATAAGTTGCAGCGGGATTCGTATTGACTTCTTTGATGTTGATACAAGTACAGGTGCACACGTACTAGGGGGAACTACTGACGTTGAGGCAGCGTTCTGTTTCAAAAATCCTGAGAGGTAATGGTGACACGAGACACTTTCATTTCCTTGTCGTTGTCTTCATCGTCAATCTCAATTAGCCGAGGGACTTCTTTTACGTCCTCGGTTTCTGCTTCTGTAACCCTCCTAACGGCTTTCTTTGGCCTTGGGGTATTCGAAGTGAACGTGGGGCAGTTGTTTGCCCGATGTCCTTTCTGACGGCAACGGAAGCATCTTCCCTCTTTGCGACACTGTTCTCGCTCAGCGGGGGTGAGTCGTTGAATATGGACGGCGTCAACGTCCATAGCATTTGGGTCTTTTGTGGGAGCGGGAGTGGAGTATTGGTGATATGTGTGGCGGGTGGGGGTTTTGTGACGGGCAGCAATTTCTCTAGCATGCTCCATGTGGGTTTGGAACATTACGGCTTTCTTTAACCAGGCGTCTATGGTGGTGGGGACTGTTTCCATGGCGAGGATTCGACGCATGAGGGCTTCTGGGATGGCGGCTGAGTAGTAGCCGATAAGAACATTGTTGTCGGTGATGCCAGCGATGACACAGTGGTTTTGGAACTGAGCGTTGTACTCAGTGAGTGAGGGAGAGTATCCTCCGTTCTTTGTGATAGTCATGCGGGTAGTGGTGAGCCAGGCGGTGGCATTCCCTGTGGTGTCATGGTGTTTGAATGCCAAGATGAAGGCGTCACGAAAGTCGGACCAGGAGCCCATTGAGATCGAGCCATCAGCTGCGATTTTTGAGGCTCGGAAGGTGTCTGCCCACGTGAGTGTGGGGCCTTTGGTCATATACGAGAGTGTGAAAGCAATGCGCTTTGGGTTGGTGGTATAAACCTCAGCGTTGACATTGAGGTAGAAGGCGACGGAATCGAACCACTGTTTGGCCGTCTTATAATCTCCGTTGTACTTTTCTGGAGTACCGATGCGAAGTTCGAGGGGTTTCGTAGTCATGGTGGGTGACGGGGGTCGAGGGATCGGGGGAAAGATATGGCCGGTTTGGCATCTTGGTGTCAGGGATGGGGGAGTCTGAGGACGAGGTATCTGTATAGAGGCAGAGAAACTGTGGGAGAGGTCGCGGGTAGCGAGTTCTTCGTCTGAGTCTAATAAAGGCTCGTCGTGGTCTTCGTCCCAATATGCTTGGTTGGGATCGTCAGGGGTGTCAGAGGAGTCTGAGTGCGAGGTGCGAGGAGGTTCCCGTGGATTCCAACGCGGATCGGTGGTTCGAGTGTTTCGATGAGAAGCTATGGTGGGCGGTGTACGTGATAGTACCCGAACGAGGAGATAGCTTAGTTCTTTTGTTACGCGTGGCCATGGGTGTGGTCGCGCGTAGACCTACTAACGCCTAGTAGGATCAATGGAGTTGGTCGTTCGTGTATACGACGACGCTGAGACCAGCCATGGGGTTGCTGGGTCAAAGATACCGTCAAGAGTTTTGATGGGTCGAAGGGTAACCGTTTGTCTAGCTTGACGAACGGGTCAAAGGTTCGAGGGTAAAGACACACAAGGGCGGGAAGGTCGAGTGCGAAGCGTCCACTTAATAGTAGGACGAAGACTGAGGAGAAATAACAAGTGGATTGCTAGCGCTAACTAGGCGACAAGCCGTAGGTAGAACTAAGCTAAGGAAAAGCGAAGAGACCCTGTTGAAGGGTTTATATAGTGAAATACGAGGTGTGATGGTTACGCGTCACAGTAGTTAAGGGCCGGCGTAGAAAACGGCGTTCGAAATAGGAGACCAATAGCAAAACTACACGAGAGAAAGAGACGTTAAGGGCCGGCGCATACAGCATGAGAAGATCAGAAGGAAAAGGAGTACCTGCGCGGTGAAGGATAAACATGCTTACGAGATGAATGGAGCGTCGTAGAACGACGTGGAATGAATGAGATTAAGCGTGGGAAATGGAAAGTACTTAGTCCAAGAGAGAAAGAAAAGAGAAAGAGTTCGTCCTGCGAACGGATCGTAACATTCATACCCAACCACTTGAACCAGCAGATGCGTACTAGCCTCCCACTTTGCTACCACAGGCTCTAAGCAAGTGAGTGCGTCCACAGGGGCATCTAGCACACACTAATGAAGCGCACATCTAGTGCCTATCTCTTTTCACCGATCCCTTCTTCCTTTCACAGCGTATGCCCCTTGGGTCGATCAGACCAACCCTTGGGAAATAGCAGATGTACCTGTAGCCCTAGCAGAACCCGTAGTTAAAGTAGAGCCCAGGGAGATCTTGCTACCTAGAGCGAGCACAGGGAGTGAAGAAGACCCCAATGACTGGCCAGATCCGGCAGTCACCGAAGAAGAGTTTTGGAGGATCTTAGAACAAGATCTTCACCCTGAAAGTTTCGGAAATGGCACAGACATAGATGTCATCGCTACCGATCTGAGATTCACCAGTCACACATACTACTGGGACCCTACATCCTCGTCACAAACCCTAAGCCCAGCAACAGATCTAGCTTCACTTAGACAACCCTCAACCCCTATCCCTGACGTCACAGGCCATGACCCTTTTGCCTGGCCAACACAGCAACGTAACGTTCGCCTAGAAGCGACCCTAGGTGCACAAACAGCAGAGAGAGAGATTAGCATCACAAGAAGGTGATACAGAGAGCAATCAGCAGAGGAGAATGAAGAAATACAACCTCACGCTAAGAGGCAGTGTAGAGAATATCCACAAATGATCAGGAGGAACGATTGTTATAGCTGAGTACAGTTAAGAGTTCAACAAAGAAAGAACTACAAGTACTAGTCTTCTCTTACAATCATAATGTCTTTCCAACCCATTACGTCCACCGACCTCACAGAAATCTTCAGAGAGGGGGATTGGAGTAAAAATCAACAAGCAATCATACAATTCGTGCAAATGCAAGAACAACAATACAAACACCTTACAGATGAAGTCACCAGGTTGAATCAAGCAATGGCATGCATCGAACAATTAATTCAAACATTTACCCAACCACAAGCACCACCAGTACCACCACCACCACAACCAACACCAGTAATCGCTCCAGTAGCAGGAGCATCATCCAGGAAAGTAGAAGTCTTTGCAGACCCTGGGGAATACGACGGATCTTTTGCTAAATTTGATGAATGGTGGGCGAAGATCCAAGCATGGATCGAGATAAATCAACATGCTATACTTCCCAAAAGCAATGAAGCAATTCTCGCAGTACTTTCCAGATTAAAAGGAGCAAGGGCAGGACCCTTCGCACAATTAAGACTCCAGCTGATCTACACCCCTAGAAACAATTACACCTGGGACAAACTAGAAGACGAACTCAGACAGTTGTTTGGAGGAAGTAATGTCAAAGATCATGCAATCAAGAAAATCCAGGAAATGTATCAAGGGCAAGGACAGCTTATTGACGACTTCTTTGTAAAATGGTATGCGGAATACCAAAAGGTGCAACTCAGTGACCCACATGGAGTATGGTTACTAGAGAACAGAGTAAAAAGGTACATCATGGATTTCATTTGGAAAAATGGCATATGGAAAGACACAGTGGAAGCCACTATGAAGACAATGAGACATGTAGGGCACCGTCTCAAAAGCCTTGACATGATCAGAGGAAGAACACAGTATAGATCACAAGGAAAGGCAAAAGACCCTAATGCAATGGACATAGATGCAGCACAAAAAGGTGCAAAATCGTGTTACAATTGTGGAGAAGCAGACCACTTTGCAAAACAATGCAAGAGACCCTCCACCAAATGTGATCTTTGTGGATGGTCTAATTGAAGCGACTACTCTCTTCGTATGACTGAAGTGAGGTTGCTGAACTAGATCTTATCTATTAAGGAGTGAGACAAGAATCTAATCAGTCTTAGAGGAAGACGAATGAGATGAATGGGGAGGTGTAAGGATGAACTCTCAAAGTTGCTCTGGATATTCAGGTGAATAGAAAGAGGCAATGCTTGCTGTGACTGTACGTTCACAAGAAGGGCTGGATCTTCTTGGGCAAGAGGGTAGGAAGTGACAAAGTGGAACAACTTAGGGAAGTATCCCCAAGTGTTCCCTGTATTTATACATTATAGTACAAGTGGAGATACAAAGTTCTAAGCCAGCTGGGCGTAGGGTATGGTAAAGGGTATGAGGTCATAGTGGAGCAGGGCAGTGTACATGCTGGCTAAGGTGTGGTATACATATGAAAGAATGGAAGGGTGAATGAGTGAAGTAGGTCTAGAGCAAGGGGATTAAAGAAATGCGTATGTGGTGAGGCACCTAGACCTGTGATGTCATGATGACATCATATCTTATCTAATCGGTAAGAAGGTGTAAGGAATAGTGAAGGGAATGATCTTAGATAAGATCATGGACTGATAAGATTAGATAATGTGAAAAAGTGTCAAAATGTCAGTTTCACGAAATCAATTCGTAACACTAATGGCCATAAGAAAGACTGCCGACGCAGGCAGGTAAGAAGCACGTCTTCAGATGACGTTAAAAGCACCAAACACATTTACACACCCGGCACACAAGCTGAAAAGGGAAAGGGACATGACCCCACGGCAGCAATAAGGGGTATGTCATTTGAAGAAGCAAGGGCATTCTTCAGGAATGTCAAAGATGCCGAAAATAAGAAGTCGGCAAAAGGCAGAGCCTAGATTCAGGAACTGGGTCTAATCTAGGTGAAGGTAAGCATAAGCAGGTACACTTTCCAACGGACAATCGTTTCTCTAGTTTACATGTGTACGATATGGAAGCAGCGCCTTCCACTATTATATCTTCTTTGCCGACAGAGGAGCCCTCTCAGAGGCTCGGCCGGGGCATCACACCGGTGCTTAATTCCTCTTCAAAGAAAACTAATCCTTTGATCTCCCCTGCAGATCAAATCTCAGACGAAGGAATCTTTTGCAGATCACTCAAAATCAATAACGAACTAAAAATGAAGATAAAGGTAAAACCTAAAAACACTAACCAAGCCTTCATTCCAGTATCAGCACTCTTGGACTCTGGCGCAAACTGCGTCTTTGTAGATAATGTATTTGCAATGCAACATGCACTTCCACTCAGGCAACTTGCACAACCTCTCACCGTCTACAACGTAGATGGTACACAAAACAAGGCAGGCAAGATCACACACGTTGCCTCTCTCCTATTAGATTATAAAGGTCATTGAGAGATAGTCGAAGCAGAAGTCACCAGTTTAGGAAAGAATCAAATGGTGATCGGCTACTCCTGGTTAAAGAAACACAACCCAGATATCAACTGGAAGACTGGGGAAATCAGATTAAGAAGTTGTGGAAAAGAATGTTGGGAGCTGAGAGACAAAAGCATCTATCTCAGGCTCTTAGAAAAGAAAAAGCAAGAAGCTCAATACAAAGTCTACGAAAAAATAAAAACATTAAAAAAGGAACAAAATGAAAAACAAGAACGAAATATTAGAATAGGATAAGCAGTGGATGAGAAGCTTAAAACTCTCATGGATCAAAAGAAATCTGCTGCAGAACTCGTACCAGAATGCTATCATGAGCATATTAAAGTATTCGAAGAAAAGGCATCAACCAGAATGTGTTACAGCTATATATTTTTCATCCTTCTATTTGCATTCTTTGATGCTTTTGTTATCTTATCAAGGGAAAACCTGACTTAGACACTGTGCCAGACACAGGGGATCTATGGGCCCTTCTAGATCAGTGGGCTTCACTATTAACCCTTCACCTCTCACCCCACTGATCACACACATGTATTTAATTACATTGTGATCATCACAGACCTTACATCAGTCATCCCATCACTGTGATGTGATCCCTTATCTTTAATTACCGTTGACACCTTCCATTCTACCCACCCGCAACAGATCAACGGCTGGTAGCCTCATGTATATATTAATCTCCATTACAGGCCGACTCCTCATGTTGATTATGTTGGGCTTAGGGGATGGACTTATGTAGATACGTATCTAGATCAATACACAACATGTATCTACATGTAGAATAGTATATAAAGCGAGACTGGACGGAGCTCAGTCTCCAGTCTAGTTCTCTTGTCCACTGCCTACAAAGCACCTCCAGTAAAGATAGTCCCTCCACTCGACGTTTAGATAGTGATTGCCTGCAAGGAATTGTAGTCGCAACAGATTATATATCTCGTTGCGATCGATGCACGCGAATGAAACCCTCCAACCAGCACAGTTCTGGTTTATTGCAACCTTTAGAAGTCCCCAGCGGACCCTGGCAGGACATATCAGTTGATTTTGTCACCGATCTGCCGGAAAGTAACGGATCGGACAGCATTTTAGTAGCTGTAGATCGCTTCTCGAAGGAAGTGGTGCTTATTCCCTGTCGCAAGACGACGTCCACCATCGAGACTGCAAGTCTCTACCTACACCACATCTTCAAGCACCATGGAATTCCATTATCTATAGTATCTGATCGAGGACCACAGTTCGCTTCGCAAGTCATGGCAGAGCTATGCAAGAAGCTTAATATTAAACAGCGTTTATCTACTGCGCATCACCCACAGACAGATGGTCAAATGGAAAGAATGATCAGAGATGTGCAACAGTATCTAAGAATATTCTGCGCAGAACGCCAAGGCGAATGGGCACAATGGTTACCCATCGCACAATTCAGTTATAACTCTAAGAGGCAAACCTCAACCAAGAAGTCTCCATTTGAAGTCACTCGTTCCTATACTCCATGCATGGGAATAGAACCCATTGCCTCATCCTCCAAGGCACCAGCTGCCAACGAATTCCTATCTACCCTACACGACGTGACGGAGCAAACTAAATTAAATCTAGAACAAGCTCAGCTATGCATGAAAGTGCAAGCTGATAAACATAGAAAGGAGACTCCTCCCTATAACATTGGAGATAAAGTATGGCTTTCCACAGATAACTTAAGGTTGCCGCGTGCAAGTCGCAAGTTAACAGAACGATGGTTAGGGCCATATGACATCATCACACTAGTTGGGGATAATGCAGTAACCCTTCGCTTACCATCTTCTATGCGAATCCATCCAACCATTAACATATCACGGGTTAAGCC
>JBBPTX010000678.1:0-18187 GCA_038094595.1 Pulveroboletus aff. annulatus | reverse complement strand
GCCCTATACAGGTAACCGAGGACCGAGATAATTTATATGAAGTAGAAAGGATCATCGCTAGTAGATTCAAAGGTCATCGCCTTGAATACCTGGTCCATTGGCTAGGCTATGATGAGACAGAACAAACTTGGGAACCAGAAGATCATCTTCTACCAGGTGCGCTTGAAGCCATCGGTGATTTCCAAAGGAAGTATCCTTCTGCATCTAGAAGGTTGCAGATGTCTCATTCGGCATTTATACGATGCTTTCACGAACATGAAGATCTCACTCTTCTCTTGACACACCCTTTTGATCGCCTGAAAGTCGATCCTTAGATAGGGGGTAGTGTTACAGCTATATATTTTTCAACATTTCTTACCTTGCGCACATGGATGCTCTCCTCTTTATCTTATCAAGGGAAAACCCGACTTAGACACCATGCTAGATATGGGGGATCTATGGGCCCTTCTAGATCTGTGGGCTTCACTTTCATCTCTTCACACTTTACCCCACAGATCACACACACATGTATTTAATATACTGTGATCATCACAGACCTCACATCAGTCACTCCATCACTGTGATGTGATCCCTTATCTTTAATTACCGTTGACATCTTCCATTCCATCCACCTGCAGCAGATCAACGGCTGGTAACCTCATGTATGTATTAATCTCCGTTACAGGCCAACTTCTCATGTCGACCATGTTGGGCCTAGGGGATGAACTTATGTAGATATGTATCTAGATTGGTACATAACATGTATCTACAAATAAAATAGTATATAAAGCGAGACTGGACGGAGCTCAGTCTCCAGTCTAGTTCTCTTGATTCCCTCCTACAAGTAGTAGTTAAGAAACACTCCTCTTGATGTCTAAGTGTCCAAGTGGTTGCCTACAAAGAACTTGTAGACGCAACAGCATCACTGTCATCAACATCTTCAACGATCGATCCCCTCCCCGCAACTACAGGGTACAGAGGTCTACAACTGACCTAACTAGGGGCCAGTTGTAACAAAAGACTAGCGTATCTCTTTGCTGCATACTTTCACATTCTGCACCTCCCACATACGAACACCCCTGACCCTCTAAGTGCTGTCCTGCGCCAAAAACCTCAACCTCGAAGGACCCCTCGTCCTTATTCCCCTCACCCCGCCGCACTCGATCCTGAGACCTGTGAACGCCCTTCTATGGGGTAGTAACTTGTTGCTCGGATACTGCGAACCACCCCCCGCCTTTGATCCTGAAACTCGAGAACACCTCTATATGAGAGTAGTACCTTGTTACTCAGATACTGCGCCCACTGGCTTCACCAGCCA
Organism: Pulveroboletus aff. annulatus; assembly: GCA_038094595.1. Taxonomy (NCBI): domain Eukaryota; kingdom Fungi; phylum Basidiomycota; class Agaricomycetes; order Boletales; family Boletaceae; genus Pulveroboletus; species Pulveroboletus aff. annulatus. The sequence goes on along the minus strand of JBBPTX010000678.1, from coordinate 16,890 downwards.
TGATCCCCTCCCACTTTTCCCCCACTAGCACTTCCAGTGCTGAACAAACCCGCCATGCTCTCCAGCGCGCCTCTGAAATAGCCTGCCCCAGCCAACTCTCCATCTCCTCCCGATGGACCATACACACCCCCTCCCATGGGTCCACTTCAGACTCAGACCCCGCCAACGCTTACCCAACTCCAGGACACTGGGAAGAAGACCAAGACGAGCAGCCACTCAACCTTGACGAGGAGGAAGCTACCTATGACCTCACCCATGATTTCTCAGTGCAGTTATGACTGCCATCTCCCCGGGACTCTCTGTCCCCGACTCCTCACTGCCCCGATGCCCCACCACTCCCTGTGTGTTCCCCAATCCCGACTATTATGTTGGGAGAAGTCCTTCCCCCATTCCTTCATCCCCCGTCCCCAGAAGAATTCCCGGAGGAACTCCTCCTGAACCCCCCCCAAGCTCTTCTCCAGCCACCACTGCCAACTAGGTAGGCAGTGATTCGACAATGTCACTTTCTACCTCCATGCCAACATGGAGCTCTACGACATCGCCCCCAAGAGGATCGCGTACATGCTTTCCTACATGATCAAGGGTCCAGCTGCTATCTTGGCTGCCCACTTTAGATCCAAGGTTGGTGCCAAGGGACCCTCTACCCTAGGCACGTGGATGGCCTTCTGCCGCCAACTCTTCGACACCTTCGATCACAAGGATATCACCAGTGAAGCTATCGCCTGGCTCTCCAACACACGTGTCATGTCGACTCCCCATGGATACTCTCCCCCACTCACCGAGTACCATGCCCTCTTTAGAAACAACGCCCTCCTGGCCAGGATCATTGACCTGAACGTCCTCATCAGCTACTACTCAGCCATACTCCCATGACCCCCAGACCCTCCGGCATGAGGTTAAACTGCACTTCCATGACCCCCAGATCCTCCGTCATGAGGAAAAACTGCCCCCTGACACCCTGAAGGATGTGGATCCGTCGCCTCACCTTGCTTGGCATCAGGTTAACAAGCCCACCCCTGTTCCCATGGACGTCAACTGTCCGGACCCCGCTCCACTCGCCTCTACCCCCATTCCCATGGATGTTGATGTCATCCGCCCCTCTCGTCTCACCTCCGCCTCATGGCTGAAATGTCACCTTACTGGGCGCTGCTTCTGCTGTCGTCAGCAGGGCCACTGCCTTGCTGACTGCCCTCTTCCCCACTGCCCCTGACCCTTGGCTCTGGCTTCTCCCACTGCTGCTCCCACGCCCGGACCCACCCCTATGGCAGTCCGCTCCTACCCTCTCCCGCCCCATGTCCCCACCATCTTCGTCGCACATGTCTGCCTTCTGCATGCATGTTTCTCTTCCCCAACACCCCCGCCTTTGGCCATAGGGGGCTACGCCCTTAACAGGGGGGTAATTTCCCCCTCTTCCCCGTCCCTACCCCACCTTTCACAGGATACCCTCCGAAATGAGGCAAAACTACTCACGAATCTTTCACAGGATCACCTCCACAATGAGGATAAACTAGCAGCGGACCCTTCAACTGGTCATCTCTACAATGAGATTAAACTACCTTTGGCCCTACCAGCATTCCCTGTGGTCCCTACGGACATCCCCTCAGTCCCTCAGAACGAACCCCTGGAACTTCCTCAGCATGAAGAAAAACTGCCGTCATTGTCTTGCACCACAGACTCAATTGAGTCATTCCCCTCATTACCTCCCCTTGAGTCACTGACGAATGCCAAGAACCTTCGAAAGAAGGCCGCAAAGAAGCTCCGTGATACCCAGTGGAGTTCTTTCCTCGATTACTTAAAGGTGGTCAACCTCCAGTAGGTCTTCTTATGACACCTTGCCCTCTATGCAGCAATGTCGTCTCCATCCCCCCGTGACCCTCGTCCTTCGATCCCGCCCCCATCCCATTGTCACACCACATGTCTTCATGACAACCTTCTCTCGGACCAACGATATCTGGCCCTCTGCCAGATCTTCGCTACCTGTGACTTAGAACTCCCTGTCAAGATCTACATGTCGCTCGACTCTCCTCTCACCATCTTCTTTGACATAGCCATGGAGCTCAACCAAGTCGCCACCCTCCTTTCCCTGCACAACGCCCTCCCCGCAGACTACATCCACTGCGCCATCCTAGATCGTCTATACCACACTCGCCTCCACCTTGGATTCCAATCCGGGTATGACACGTTCTTTTTAGATCTAGACGTGTATACCCACAACCTCCCCTCCCTGAATCCCCCGCACCTTCCATTAACAACCCCCGCCCCCACACCTCTCCTTGGGAGCTTCTCCTTCTGCGCTCCCTCCCCACTCCGGACACCTAGCTAGTGTGTCCTCGCCGTAGCTTCGGACGTAGTCAGGAGCTAATGTTACGACCTGTCGTGCCAGGTGCACGTTTTCCCATTTCTTCTCTTTTCTCTTGTGTGTACACTCACCCTTCTGCTCTTCTTTGGTTGCCCGCGCCAACCCTTTACCCTTGTCCCTCAGCTCTCCAAGGTGTCTCTCACTCGACCTGGCCTATGTAGTTCTCTACACTAGTCTTACCTCGAGTACCCCATACTTTGGTGCTCAATAGAACTAGCCTATCCACACCTCTAAGGGTCCCGTTCTACCCTTGAGCAAACACTCGACGCTTGAAACACTCTTCCTCACATACACTGCCGACTCCTATGACTTCAGGTCACATCACCGTCGTCAACATCTTCGACGATCGATCCCCTCCCTGCAACTACGGGGTACAGAGGTCTACAACCAACCCAACTAGGGGCCAGTTGTAACAAGATGACAATGTCGTCTAGATACACATCCATGAAAACACCAATATAGGGGGCAAAGATGTGATTCATTAGAGATTGGTAGGTTGCACCAACATTGCAGTCACCAATTTGCATGACATGGCTGACCATAGTCCCATCTGGTGTGGTGAACAGGGTTTTTGGGACATCCTCAGGGATGACACAGATTTGCTCATATGCATCTTTTCCATCAAGGAGCATTCGGAATGGGTGTGAGACCACATTTCAAAGGATGGTCTCAATGTCAGGCAGCAGGAAGGCAAGCTTTCATGTATTCTTATTTTGTTCTCAAGTATCGAGGACTGTACACAAATGCAGCTGGTTATCCTTAGAGGCCTTTTTGAGCATCAGCATAGGGACTGCATTTGTTCCACTATGAACCTGCCATCAACCAGTTTTTAGATAATCATCTCACTTGGCATGCCATAGGGGTCTCAGAGCCTCAGGGCACTTGGAAGGTTGCCAAGCATACACACAGTTGTCATCAATGAGTGGGATAACATGATTTATTGTGCGGAGAGGAGGTAAAGGTGTTTCAATAGCTTCCTTACAAATATCTTTTGCATACACTCGTAGTTCCTCCTGAAGCTCAGCAACATGATCTTTCATCAGGGAGGAGGCTCAGGATTCTATAGTAATAGCCTGAGCACCATGAATGGGTAGAGAAGTGTTACTATGCACAGTAACTTGAGCTGGGTTGAAGCCAAGTAAGATCTGATGCTGGAGAAATGGTGTTCCAAGGATCATATCATAGGAGTCAATGTTGATGACATCAAATCTCCGATCCTCATGGACATCCTGGTAGTCAATCTGGGCAGTGACAGTTGTCTTGACTTTGTTGTGAGAGCCTGAGACAGCGAGTTATAGGTTGAGTGGTGTTTCGAGTATATCAGGATGCAAACAGAGTTGATCAACAAGAGTTGTTGATATGAAGTCAGAGAGTGATCCTGAGTCAAGCAGTGCCCGGCAGGGCTGGCCATTGATATGAACAACAACAATGATAGGTTTGGGGATGACCCAATCAGAGCCCTTGACACATCCTGCTGTATGTTACGATTCGCTGCAGGGTCTACTCTTTTTCTTTACTTAACATTATGGACTGACACTCGTCTCTTTTCTCACGCTTAACTCGCCACATTCCATGTCAATTCCACGACATTCCTCATCTCTCGTAAGCGTGCTTATCCCTCACTGTGCAGATACTCTTCCTTCTTCCGCTCTTCTCATGCTGTATGCGCCGGCCCTTATGTCTTGTTTCGATGCGTAGGTTCTGCTATTGGCTTCAACCCTTCTCACGCCGCTTCCTACGCTGGCCCTTAACTACGTGACGCGTTACCGTCACAACTTTCTCTTCACTATATAAACCCTTCAACAGGGCGCTTTACTCTTTTCCTTAACCTAGTTCTACCTACGGCTTGTGCCTAGTTAGCCCTAGAAATCTACCTTTGTGTCCTCGTTCTACACTTGAGTGAACGCTTCACACATCGACGCTTCTCGCGTCTGAGTGTGTCTCTCCTCGAACCCTTGACCCTATCGCCAGTGTGGCATAGGACACCTTCGACTACCACGCCCACCGCTTGGTAGACTTCGACCGGCAACCCCACGGCCGTACCCTTGGACGGATATTCTCAACCGTCATCATCGTTCCCCCTCGACCCTAGGCCTCGTAGGTCTACGCGCGACCATATCCAAGGGCCACGCGTAACAAAAGAACTAGGTTAACCCCACCCGATGCGCACTACCACGTACGCCCACCATTTCACGCCACACCCGAACCACAGATTCTCGTTGGAATCTCCGAGAACCCCTTCGAACCCATCACTCGGATTCATCGGACACTCCCGACGACCCCAACCCAGACGCCTGGGAAGAAGACCCCGACGAACCTCTCCTTGACTCAGAAGAAGAAGACGCAACTCGCGATCTTTCTCACCACCTGACAGCCTCATTGCAAATCCCTCGCCCACCCACACCACCGTCCTCTACCCCTCGTCGCCAAACCGGCCATATCTTTCCCCCAATCCCACCAATGACCAACAAACCCGTGGAACTTCGTATCGGGACCCCTGAAAAATACGATGGCGACTACAAAACAGCCAAACAATGGCTTGACTCCATCGTCTTCTACTTAAACGTCAACGCGGACGTTTACAACTCCGCCCCGAAACAAATAGCCTTTGCACTATCGTACATGACCAAGGGACCCGCACTCATGTGGGCCAACACCTTTCGCGCCTCAAAAATCGCCCATGACGGAACCATCTCCATGGGATCATGGGACGATTTCTGGGACGCATACCTCAAAGCATTCAAACACTATGACACCACCGGGAATGCCATCGCCTGGCTTACCACTACCCGCATGACCACCACGAAAGGAGGCGGATACTCCCCTTCGCTCACCGAATATAACGCCCAATTTCAAAACCATTATGCCCTTGCCGGCATTACGGACCACAACGTCCTGATCGGCTATTACTCAGCCGCTATCCCAGAAGCCCTCATGCGACGCATCCTCGCCATGGAAACTGTCCCCACTACCATCGACTCCTGGCTTAAAAAGGCCGTAACGTTTCAAACTCACATGGATCGCGCATGAGAAATCGCCGCACATCACAAGACCCCCACCCACACTACTTACCACCAATACTCCACCCCCGCCCCCGCTAAAGACCCAAATGCAATGGACATAGATGTCGTCCGACTTGCTAAACTTACCCCGGAAGAACGGAAGAAATGCATCAAAGAAGGACGATGTTTCCGTTGCAGACAGAGAGGGCATATGTCGTCCAAATGCCCCAGTTCTTCGAACTCCCCAAAACCAAAGAAAACAGTTCAAAAGGTCGAAGAAGGCGACGAAGACATCCCTTCGCTCGCTAAGATCGAAGAAGACGATGAAGAGAACGACAACGACGAAATTATCGCTCAAGTTGTTGCGGATTTTTAGAAAGGAAGACTGCTTCGACGTCAGCCCCTTCCTCATTTACGTGTGCACCTGTACTAGTATCCCAGTCCAACAAATCTATGCGCATACCTCTCCAGCTCATAGACCCTTCGCATACACTAAAAACCGTCGACACCCACGCACTCATTGACAGTGGGGCAGACATCAACTGCCTCGACTGGGGCTTTGCCCGAAAACATCGACTTCCCCTCGAACGACTCCCTAAACCAATCGCCGTGCGAAACGTGGATCAAACCCCGAATGCGAAAGGGGCAATATGCTTCACTTCATCCCTTTTCATCAACATTGAAGGAGTCGCCCAACAAGTTCGTTTTCACATCATGCATTGCGGAAATGAAAACGTAATTCTCGGATCCCCATGGCTCTGCGCCACTAACCCAACCATTGACTGGACAAAACGAACCATTTCCATCTCGGAAAAACTCAACGAGTCCGCCGCCCTCTACCACTCTTTTGTCAGAGATACCCAACGACACAACGACCACCTTCCAAAACCAAAAACTACTCCCCCTCTTCGACATACCCTTGTGGAGACCATCCCAAACCATGCCCTCTCCATCTTCTTAGACCTCCCAGATGGCAGACACTACGTCAAATCTGCCCTACATCACTACGCTTGCCAACGAATCACTCGTGCCAGATCTCGGTACCATCGGACTCACCCGAAACTTGTGGCAAAAATAACCACAGCTACAGAACTCGCCGCCGCCGCAGAAAAAGCGAAACCCAAGGTTACCCTCCCTGACGCATACAAGGACTTCGCCCAAGTGTTTGCCAAAGAGTCAGCCGACTCCCTCCCCCCGTCACGACCCTATGACCACGAAATCAACGTCAAAGACTCCTTTGTCCCGAAAATAGGGAAACTATATCCCTTAACCCCCGAAGAGAAGAAGGCCACCGAAGACTTCCTGGATGAAAACCTCGCCGCTGGAAAAATCCGCCCTTCAAACTCCCCCCAGGCTTCCCCCTTTTTCTTCGTCAAAAAGAAGGACGGAAAACTTCGCCTGTGCCAAGATTATCGTTATCTTAATGAACATACCATCCGTGACGCTTACCCGCTCCCGCTCATCACTGATCTCCTTGATAAACTGAAAGGAGCCAGCGTGTTTACCAAGTTCGACGTCCGTTGGGGATACAACAACGTCAGAATCAAAGACGGACACCAATGGAAGGGAGCCTTCCTTACTCATAAGGGGCTTTTCGAACCCCTCATTATGTTCTTCGGCATGACCAATTCCCCCGCCACGTTCCAACGATTCATGAACGACTCCTTCCGCGATATGATCGCAGAAGGATGGCTCGTTATCTATATGGACGACCTCCTCATCTTCTCTCCCGATGATTCCACCCACACCGAACGCACTCGCCGCGTCCTCCAACGCATGACCGAATTGGATCTACACCTCAAATTAGAAAAATGCACCTTCGCCGCCCCCGAGGTTGAATACCTCGGGATGATAGTCAAGGAAGGACAACTCGCTATGGATCCCGTCAAGCTGGACGGAATAGCCAACTGGCCGACCCCAAAGAAAGTCAAAGACGTCCGTTCTTTTCTTGGCTTCGCCAATTTTTACAGACGATTTATCCCTGGTTATTCGGACATCGCCCGCCCCCTCATTGACCTTACCAAAAAGACGCAGCCATGGGACTGGAACTCTACCCGCCAAGGCGCTTTTGACAAACTCAAAGCACTATTCATACAGAAACCCGTCCTCTTTATGCCCGACGTCTCTCGCCCCTTCGCCATCGCCACCGACGCCTCCAAATACGCCTCGGGGGGAATCCTCCTCCAAACAGATTCGAATGGGGATTGGCACCCCTGTTCCTACCTCTCCCAGACGTTCGCTCCCGCCGAGCGCAACTATGATATCCACGACCGAGAACTCCTCGCCGTCCTCCACGGCTTCAAAGCCTGACAACACTATCTTCACGGATCTCCCTTCCCCATCACGGTCTTCACAGACCATAAGAATCTTACATACTTCCGACGTCCCCATGACCTCAACCGACGCCAAGCACGCTGGATGCTTGACCTCGCTGACTTTGATTACAAAATCACTCATGTCCCAGGCACCCATCTCGCCGGGCCCGACGCCCTCTCCCGCCGCCCGGACCTCCTTCCCCCCGTTGATGACGACAACACCGGCGTCACCCTCCTCCCCGACTCCCTCTTCGTCCGTATCATCGACTCCGCCCTTTCCTCCCTCATCTCCTCCGCCTCCGCCTCCGACGATCTCGTCCTTCATAAACTACAGGAGATCGACGGCCGTCTTCCCCCCGCTGCCCGCTCCCGCCTTTCCGACTGGCAATACCGGGACGGTGTCCTCTTATACCAAGACCGCGTCTACGTCCCTGACGACCCCGCCCTCCGTTGCTCTATCGTCACCCGCTGCCACGATCATGCCTCCGCTGGTCACCCGGGGTTCCTCAAAACCCGCCAACTAGTTGCTGCCGACTTCTGGTGGCCCGGCCTCGCCACCTTTGTCCGCTCCTACGTCGGCGGCTGCGCCGTCTGCCAGCAAAACAAAGTTAACACGCACCCGTCTTCCCCTCCACTCACCCCCATTCCCTCCTCCTGCTCCCGCCCGTTCCAACAACTCTCCTGCGACCTCATCACCGGCCTCCCCCTCTCTGGGGGGTTTGACAGTCTTTTGGTCGTGGTGGACCACGGCCTTACTAAGGGGGTAATTCTTTGCCCTACGAAGAAAACCGTCACTGCTGAGGGAATCGCATATCTCTTTTTCCACAAAGTCTATAAACGTTTCAGCCTCTACGACAAAGTTATCTCCGATCGAGGCCCCCAATTCGCCTCTTCCTTCGCCAAAGAACTTGGACGTCTCCTCGGCTATGACCTCTCACTTTCCACTGCATACCACCCTCAGACCGACGGCGAAACCGAACGTGTAAACCAAGAAATCGAAACCTATCTCCGAATCTATTGCGGCAATCTCCCCTCCTCTTGGTCCGATCATATCTCCCACGCAGAATTCACCCACAATCACCGACCACACTCCGTCACCGGCAAATCCCCGTTTCTTCTCATGATGGGCTACGAACCCCGAGCCCTCCCTTCGGTTATCACCGAAACCAAGATCCCCGCCGTCGAAGAACGACTTAGAAAATTATCTGCACTACGAGAAGAGGCCCTAGCCGCTCACGAATTAGCCCGCCAGACCATGGCCGCCCGATCCCATTCCTCCTTCAAACCTTTCACCAAAGGAGACAAAGTCTGGTTAGAAGCACGGAATCTGAAAAGATCCGTACCTGACCCGAAGTTCGCCGCGAAACGCGAGGGACCCTTTACGATCACAGAAGTCTTATCCCCAGTCACCTATCGCCTCCGACTCCCACGAACGTGGAAGATTCATGACACGTTCCATGCTTCTCTCTTATCGCCCTATCGCGAAAACCCCGTACACGGGCCGAACTTCCCCACACCGCCTCCGGATCTCGTCGAAGGACAAGAAGAATACGAAATAGAAGCCATTCTGCGGCATCGCGGTATGCCGTCGTCCCGTCAGTATTTGATCCGATGGAAAGGGTACTCCGCTGAAGAAGACTCCTGGGAACCAGAACAGAACTTAAAACATTCGTCGGAGATTCTCGACGACTATAAAAAACGACATCCCACCGCTTTCTCTCTCTCACCCATACGCCCATCACGCCGCAAAACCACGCACTTCACCTCCTCCTAATGGCCATTGAATTCTCCACCATCAATGCCCCCGCTGCACCCGCCGCCACTAATCCCAACGCCGTCCGTCTTCCCACTACCGACCCCGAGAGGGTCTCTCCTACTCTCCCCGCCGCCCCACAACCTATCAACTTCACCACTCTTGTTGGTGGTGTTCCCGCCTCCCACGTCTCTCCAGTCTCTGGCCGGATCCAGACCTCTCCATTGTTTACCCCTCCGCCCCATAGGGAACCTTCTCCCGGACCTCCGTCCTTCTTAGGTGTTCACCGTCCCGCTCTTGTTCGCGCACCCAGCTCCGACTCCCTAGAAGTCCACTCGGGTTGGGACACCCAGGTCCCCCTTGATGTCTCCGGCCACCGCCACACCAACCGCCTTCGAGAAGAGCGGTTCACCGATGAGGAATATGTTCGCTTTCATATGTTTTTATCTGACGATCGTCTCCGCGTACCTATTAGCGTCTACGCCGCCGAGGGCTCCCCTCTTTATACTTGGTTCGACACGGCCATGCAGATAAACTGCATTGCCTCCTTCATCTCCGGGTCAGGACCCGTATTCCCTCACACCACCCTAGGCAGGACCATGATGGACTACATCTACCACGCGCGTCATTCCCTCTATTCCCATGGGTTTCAATCAGGGTATGATACTTTCCTCCTTGACGTAGACAACCACTTTCGAGACCTAGCTGCCGCTGGTCGAGGACTTGGCAATGTCGTACTCAGGGATGGGTCACCCATCCATAGACAAACCCTAAACGACTGGTGGACCGGGCATAACGGCAGAGATCGTATTTATATCAGACACCCTCGCTTCAACCAGCGCTGCTTTACTTGTCACTGTCTTGGCCATACCCAACTTTCTTGCCAGCAGTACACCTGCCGGGGTTGCAATCGTCGCACCCCAGGACACTCTTTCGCGCGCTGCCCAGGGCCTCCTCGCTCTCTTGCCTCTCGTATCTCATCCACCGCCGCCACCCCACGCGCCTCTCCTTCCTCTCGTCCTCGCCGACCCCAAGCCGCGTTCCGGAACGGACAAATCGTCCAAAGAACCAGCAACTCTCGGCGTTCATCTCGACACTCTTCTTCTTCTTCTCAACAGTCTTACCACCTCCCCCCAACATCCCCTACCGAGGGATTTTCCGTGGAAGACCAAGATGAGTTGGACAACGTAGGGTATGCAAACGTCACCGGTTCCCCCGGACCCGCTTTTCGGGAATTGTAAGAAGTCCTCGCCATAGCTTCAGAGTTACTAAGGGGGTAATGTTACGATTCGCTGCAGGGTCTACTCTTTTTCTTTACTTAACATTACGGACTGACACTCGTCTCTTTTCTCACGCTTAACTCGCCACATTCCATGTCGATTCCACGACATTCCTCATCTCTCGTAAGTGTGCTTATCCCTCACTGCGCAGGTACTCTTCCTTCTTCCGCTCTTCTCACGCCGTATGCGCCGGCCCTTATGTCTCGTTCCGATGCGTAGGTTCTGCTATTGGCTTCAACCCTTCTCACGCCGCTTCCTATGCCGGCCCTTAACTACGTGACGCGTTACCGTCACAACTTTCTCTTCACTATATAAACCCTTCAACAGGGCGCTTTACTCTTTTCCTTAACCTAGTTCTACCTACGGCTTGTGCCTAGTTAGCCCTAGAAATCTACCTTTGTGTCTTCATTCTACACTTGAGTGAACGCTTCACACACCGGCGCTCTTCGCGTCTGAGTGTGTCTTTCCTCGAACCCTTGACCCTATCGCCAGTGTGGCATAGGACACCTTCGACTACCATGCCCACCGCTTGGTAGACTTCGACCGGCAACCCCACGGCCGTACCCTTGGACGGATATTCTCAACCGTCATCATCGTTCCCCCCCTTGACCCTAGGCCTCGTAGGTCTACGCGCGACCATATCCAAGGGCCACGCGTAACAAGGATAAACACACTTACGAGATAGTGGAACATTGTAGAATGACGTGGAAAATGGTGGAGTAAGCGTGAGAAAAGGAACAAGTGTCAGTTGGTAATGCTAAGTAAAGAAAAAGAGTAGACCCTGCAGCAAATCGTAACACCTCTACGTTCGACGCGCACTCTACAACAACTCTTGCCAGCGGATCCTCAAAGCAGGATCCCGATATCACCGAACCCATCCGAAGCTTGTCGCCAAGCTTACCACCGCCACAGAACTCGCGGCTGCCGCCGAAAAGGCTAAGCCAAAAGTCACGCTCCCCGATGCCTATAAAGATTTCACCCCTGTCTTTGCCAAAGAATCTGCCGACTCCCTTCCCCCTTCCCGACCATATGACCACGAGATCAACGTCAAAGATTCGTTCACCCCAAAAATCGGCAAACTCTACCCACTTACCCCGGACGAAAAGAAGGCTACCAAGGAATTCCTTGACGAAAACCTTGCCGCTGGAAAGATTCACCCCTCGAACTCCCCTCAAGTGTCACCCTTCTTCTTTGTCAAGAAGAAAGACGGCAAACTCCGCCCATGCCAAGACTATCGATATCTTAACGAACACACCATCCGCGACGCCTACCCGCTTCCTCTGATCTCAGACCTCCTTGATAGACTCAAAGGAGCCCGCGTATTTACCAAATTCGACGTACGATGGGGGTATAATAACGTACGTATCAAAGATGGGCATCAATGGAAAGGTGCCTTCCTCACCCATAAGGGACTCTTCGAACCCATGGTTATGTTCTTCGGAATGACTAACTCTCCAGCAACATTTCAACGCTTCATGAACGACTCCTTCCACAACATGATCGCAGAAGGGTGGTTAGTAATCTATATGGACGACCTACTCATCTTTTCCCCAGACGATGCCACCCATACCGACCGCACTCGCTGTGTCCTCCGACGGATGACAGAACTCAACCTTCACCTCAAACTGGAGAAATGCCAGTTCGCTGTCTCCAAGGTAGAATACCTCGGTATTATAGTCAAAGAAGGACAACTCGCTATGGATCCCGTCAAACTAGACGGGATCACTAAATGGCCCACACCGCAGAAAGTCAAAGACGTCAGATCCTTCCTTGGCTTCACTAACTTCTACAGACGCTTTATCCCGGGATACTCAAACATCGCCCGCCCACTCATCGACCTCACCAAGAAAACTATGCCTTGGACCTGGGCTCCCGCCCAGCAGACCGCCTTTGAGCAACTCAAGGAGTTGTTTCTTCGTAAGCCCGTTCTTTTCATGCCCGATATCACTCGCCCTTTTGCCATGGCCACCGACGCTTCAAAGTACGCGTCAGGGGGCATTCTTTTACAAATGGACGTGAATGGGGATTGGCACCCCTGTTCCTACTTATCCCAGTCTTTCTCCTCCTCCGAACGTAACTATGACATCCATGACCGGGAGCTCTTGGCCGTGATCCGCGGTTTCAAAGCCTGGAGACAATATCTCCATGGCTCTCCCTTCCCCGTCAAAGTTTTCTCCGATCACAAGAATCTCACGTACTTCCGCCGCCCCCAAGATCTCAATCGCCGCCAAGCCCGTTGGCTCCTTGACCTTGCCGACTACGACTATTCTATCACCCATGTCCCCGGCACCCAACTCGCTGGCCCTGATGCCCTCTCTCACCGACCAGATCTTCTTCCCCGAGCCGACTCCGACAATATCGGAGTTACTCTCCTCCCCGATGCCCTCTTCGTTCGTCTCATTGACTCAGCCCTCTCGAACCACATCACCTCTGCCTCCACCTCCGATGATCTAGTTCTCCATAAATTACAGGAACTTGACGGTTCTCTCCCTCCTGCTCTCCGCTCCCACCTCGCAGATTGGCAATACTCCGACGGCGTCCTCCAATACCAAGGACGTGTCTACGTTCCTCCCGACCGTGACCTTCGCCGCGCTGTCGTCCAGCGTTCCCATGACCATGACTCCGCCGGCCACCCCGGCTACCTTAAAACCCGCCAACTCGTCGCTTCCGAATTCTGGTGGCCCGGTCTTGCCTCGTTCGTCCGCTCTTACATTGAAGGCTGTGCCGTGTGCCAGCGTCACAAGGCGAATACTCATCCCTCGACCCCCCCCCTTGTTCCTATTCCCTCCTCTTGCTCTTGCCCTTTCCAGCAGATCTCCTGTGATCTTATCACCGACCTCCCGCTGTCCGGGGGGTTCGACTCGTTATTGGTTGTGGTGGACCACGGCCTTACTAAGGGGGTAATTCTTTGCCCTACGAAGAAGACCATCACCGCCGAGGGTATAGCCATCCTCTTTTTCCATAAAGTTTACCTCCGCTTCGGTCTATACGAAAAGATTATCTCAGATTGTGGTCCACAATTCACCTCCGCCTTTGCCAAAGAACTTGGCCGCCTCCTCAACTACGATCTGTCCCTTTCCACAGCATATCATCCACAGACCGACAGGGAAACCGAACGAGTCAACCAGGAGGTTGAGACGTATCTTCGCATCTACTGCGGAGACCGCCCTTCTACTTGGTCCGAACACATCTCCCACGCCGAATTCACCCACAATCACCGCCCCCACTCCATCACTGGAAAATCCCCGTTTTACCTCATGATGGGATATGAACCCCGTGCCCTTCCCTCGGTGATTGCCGACACCAACATCCCCGCCGTCGAAACCCGTCTTAAAGAACTCAGCGCCCTTCGAGACGAAGCCCTCGCATCCCATGAACTTGCGTGACAAGTCATGGCGTCCAGGTCTAAGATGAAATTCGTGCCTTTCACGAAAGGACAACGAGTTTGGCTGGAGGCCAGGAATCTTAAACGGTCCGTCCAAGATCCGAAATTCGCCGCAAAACGCGAAGGCCCCTTCATCATTTCCGATGTCTTGTCACCTGTCTCCTATCGCCTCCGACTCCCACGAACGTGGAAAATCCACAACACGTTCCACGCTTCTCTCTTATCGCCCTACCGCGAAAATGACGTACACGGCCCGAATTTCCCTACACCGCCTCCGGATCTTGTCGAAGGACAAGAAGAATATGAGATAGAACGAATCATACGGCATCGAGGTATGCCGTCGGCCCGTCAATACCTGATCCGATGGAAAGGGTACTCCGCCGAAGAAGAATCCTGGGAACCCGAGCGGAATCTGAAACATTTGTCGGAGCTACTAGAAGATTATAAAAGATGACATCCCCGCGCTTTCTCTCTCTCACCTGCTCGCCCACCACGCCGCGGATAAACCCTCTCCATCTCCTACTAATGGCCATTGAGTTCACCAATGTCGACACCTCTGCCGCCGCACCATCCACCAACCCCAGCACCATCCGTCTTCCCTCTGCCGACCCCGCGAGGGTCTCTCCTACTCGCCCCGCCGCCCCACAGCCTGTCAACTTCGCCACTCTTGTTGGCGATGTTCCCCAATCCCATGTCTCCCCCGTCTCCGGCAGGATCCAGTCCTCGCCAGCATTTACGCCTCCGCCCGATCGGGAACCTTCTCCCAGACCACCCTCGTTCCTAGGCGTGCACCGCCCCCAACTTGTCCGTGCGCCTAGCTCAGACTCCCTTGTCGCCCACTCAGGATGGGATTCTCAGGTCCCCCTTGACGTCTCCAGCCACCGCCACACCGGCAGGATCTGGGAGGAACGGTTCACCGATGAGCATTATGTTCGCTTTCATTCTCTTTTATCTGATGATCGTCTTCAGGTCCCCATTAGTGTATACTCTTCCGATGGATCCCCTATCTTCTCTTGGTTCAAATCCGTGATGCAGATCAACAACGTTGTTGCCATCATCTCCGGCTCAGGCCCAGTTTTCCCTCACACCACGCTTGGCAGGACCATGCAGGACTTTATTTACCACGCATGCTACCAGTCGTATTCGCACGCCTTCCAGATGGGCTACGACTCCTTCCTCCTAGATGTCGATAACCATTTCCGAGATCTTGCCGCTGCAGGTCGAGGACTTGGCAACGAAGTCTTACGAGACGGGTCACCTATTCATAGACAGACGCTCAACGACTGGTGGACTGGCCGAAATGGGAGAGATCGCGTTTACCCAAGACACCCCCGCTTCAATCAATGGTGCTTCCAATGCCATTGCCTTGGCCATACCCAGCTCTCCTGCCAGCAACACACCTGTGCAGGATGCCGTCAACGAGCACCTGGCCATTCTCTCGCCCGTTGTCCAGGACCTTCTCGCTCTCTCGCCTCTCGCCTCACCTCCCCTCGTGCTCAGTCCTCTTCCACGTCCACAACCACGCCTCGCCGCCCCCAAGCCGCGTTCCGCAACGGACAAGTCGTCCATCGAGCCACTCCTCGCCGCACCTCTCGTCGTTCCTCCTCCTCCTCCCAACAGTCTTACCACCCCGCACCATCCTCTCCTCGCGCCCCTTCCCCTTACGAGGATGGAGATGAACTAGACGATGTCGGCTACACCAACATCACTGGCTCCCCGGGACCTGCCTTTAGGGACTTGTAAGGAATCCTCGCCGTAGCTTCGGGTTACTAAGGGGGTAATGTTACGATTGGCTCGCAGGACGAACGCTTTCTTTTTACTTTCTCTTTCGGACTAACACTTTCCATTTCTCACGCTTTACCTCATTCCTTCCATGTCGTTCTATGACATTCCATACATCTCGTAAGCGTGCTTACTCCTCCACCGTGCAGGTACTCTTTATCTTCTGCTCTTCTCACGCCGTATGCACCGGCCCTTAACGTCTCCTTCCCATGCGTGGTTTTGCCATTGGCCATCCAATTCTAACGCCGTCTCCCACACCGGCCCTTAATCGTTGTGACACGTAACTGTCACACTTTTACTTCACTATATAAACCCTTCAACAGGGATGTATCTCCTCTTCTTTAGCTTAGTTCTACCTACGGCTTGTCGCCTAGTTAGTGCTAGCAAATCTACTCTTGTTGCTCCTTGTGTCTTCGCTCTACCATTAAGTGAGCGCTTCACACTACGGCTCGCCCGCCTTTGTGTGTCTTCACCTTGTACCTTTGAACCCGCTAGTCAAGCTAGACAGCGGCTTACCCCTTGACCCGTCAACATCCTCGACGGTACCCACAACCCAGCATCCCCACGGCTGGTCCTACGTCGTCATCAATACGAACGACCGAACCCTCGACCCTACTAGGCGCTAGTAGGTCTACGTGCGACCATACCCATGGTCACGCGTAACAGTCATAGACTTCAGTTTTACACAGGTGGAGCCAGTGGATGATATCGAAGTCATCCTTCATCAGTTCATTGACATCGAGCAAGTGTTCATTGAGGGTAAAACCATCAGATAGGAGGACGAAGTCTTCATTCATGAATCTGATTACCTTGAAATGTCCATACTGATATGGTGAGTTGTTCAGGTCAATGAACTTGTCCAACGTAAGAGGAACAGCTTGCTGGAGCTGCAAGAGTGCTTGGGATATGAGAATTTGGTGTTTGACCTGTCTGACATCTCATCTTGCAAGGGATTCATATGTCAGGTTCTCAAGACTGAATAGTCCTAGCTCAGTTCCTTCCTTCAGGGCGGCC
>JBBPTX010000677.1:0-18193 GCA_038094595.1 Pulveroboletus aff. annulatus | reverse complement strand
CGTCCATGTTGTTCTCCGGCACCTCGAGTCGATACCGCGGTCCGAACCACTCAAAGTACTCGTTCCACGGCAGGTTGAGGTCGATGTCTTTTTCGATGCCGAGGGCGCAGGCTGTTTCGTACGTCCAAGTGCGGGCGACGTTTTTGACGGTGTACCCACCCCCGCCGAGGAGGATGAGCGGGACGTGGAAGGCGCGGAGGAATTGGACGCAGTGGGCGTGCCCGTTCATGGTAATGTTAAAACACTCGAGTCTATCGCCCGCCAACGAGTCCGCGCCACACTGGAGGACGACCGCACTCGGTCGGTACACCTCCATGATTCTCGAAATCACCTGCGGCGGGTGAGGCGCGCCATGGTACACACATCACATACACACACACACACGGGAACGCGACGCACCGGTTCAAACACGGTTTTGAACGCCTCGTCCGTGATCCCGTCCTTGAGCGGGACGTTGACGGTGTGTCTTTGCCCTTGTCCTCCTGCGTCCCCGTCCCGGGAAAATACTCGCCAAACTTGCCCGATCCTACTCGTCAAACCCGCTGTCTAACATCATGTGTGCCTTACCAACAGGCCTATACGGTCTCACCGAAATTTTTTCCAGTTGAAATAGTCCTCTTCGATGTCAATGTAGGACGATACAACTGGGAGAATGGTAGCTCGACTGGGTTTGCCTCGAACTCATGAGCATTAGTGTCTGTGGCAAGCGACACTCGAAACCTAATGTGACGTCCTTATAATATGGCCGAACCAAATGGGGGGTCACCATTGGTTTTGCGTCGGGGCGAGTGTTTGTGGTGTCTTGCCCCTTTTCATTGGCTTTGCGAAGAAACCGGGGATGTGACTGACAAGTTGTCGCGTATTAAAAGCTCCAATACACATACATTTTTATGTCAAAACCTTGCATCGCGATGCTACAGGATTTTATTATTCGTCACGGCTGCACCCACTCTTCTTTGACTACGTGAAAATGACCATCCTCCCATGACCCAACCATGTTGTAGTGACTCTGAGACGAGGTGTCACTGTGATCGTCACATACCCAACAATTAGTCACGGTGAGTTCGCCTCGAGATCCTGAGCGGCTGGACAGAGCATTGAACAATGATTGTAGCTGTGACATGCCTTCCGAAAACTTGATACATTTCAACACCAATCTCTCCAACAGTGGTGTTAGCGTTTGACCTGGAGTTTGTTCACTCAGATCATCCACGAGTTCGCTGTTGGCGACTTGGACAGAGAGTGCAGAAGTTATATCTGGCATGTCACTGTCGATTAGCGTCATGTGTCGTAGTTCTGGGAGGCCTCTAAATGTCTCCTTCCAAAAGTCTGCCTGTAATGGAGGGGATTTGAAGAAAATCTCCTCGAGAGATGTCCCGGGCACTATATCTCTTCCGAGCGTCACAATGCGCTCCCCCACTTCAGAGTTTTGGTAATCTGACATCTTAATATGGACCAACATCTTGAGCGGAATGCTACAACCCCAATCGTCTTCACCTATGCTTGGAAGCTGGAGATTGAGATCGCACGCAGCAGATGAGCTAAAGATGAGCCCCAATCCCCAGGACAATGCTGAAATACTCGCCCCACAAATGACCGGAACAGAGGATGTGCAATCGTCACGACCTCTATAATGCTGGACAAGAATGGAGGAGAGCAGCGTGAAGTTGTCAAGTGTGGGACTGTAATCCTCGTGATTACACTCTATCCTCATTTCTGTTTGGGCTGGAATGGTGACCCCGGAGAGGAATGCGGTAACTGCTGACAACGGAGCGATGAGCAGAAGGTGGGAAAGGTGGGGTAATTTGACTTTCTGGCGCCACAGATTATCAAAGTGTTCAACAGAAATCCGAGAGGTTTGGAAGGCATTGGTCAGGTACAGGTGTTCGACGTTTTCCGTCCACTGGAGCATATGCAGGAAAGCCACTACATCTTGTCGGAGATTTTTGTGTGTGGATTGCAGCCTAAGAGTTGTCAAACTGGCCTGAGTGCATATATCCCAAGGAACTCCACCGAGGCGTGCCAAATGATTCCAGAAAGAATCGGGATCAACGAGGATGTCGAGGACTTTCAGATGGGAAAGTTTCCAGCGGAATTGACCCAGATTATTGTAGTGCTGACTACTCCACTCCCTGAGAATCCACATGCAAAGTTCTTCAATGCGTTCTGCGTGATCCATCAATTTCTTTACCAGCCGTGACAACCAAGATTCGCTGTGAGGACTATCAACACAGATGTATATCTTCAGTGGTGCCCCTTTCGATCTGACCAATAATTCTTCAGTCCACTTCTGTGACTTGCTCGCATAAATGTAGGACCAAAGAATTGAGCAGTTCAAAGCGACATTACGCCAATGACTGCAAACGTAGGAAACGTTGACCAAGCTTCGAGATAGGTTGGGAAGGGGAAAGTTTTCAGCAGGCTCGCCTATGATCGCCCATGAATGAGCGTAGTGGATAAATACGGATTCAAGTAGCTCGCATGAAAGACGGGCGATGAGGGAGTGAGAATTCCGTTGAGTGTACAGGCCGCATAGAACCAAATGTTCCCTGGCAACTTTCAGCCTTTGTTTGGCGATTTGTTCGTCAATATCGACTTTGACGCGAGTCAGATCCATGATACTGCATAATCAGCAGGTTTCTCTTGAGCCAGGAAAATTCGCAAGCCAGAAGGGGGACGTACAATGGCCGGAGAGTGAGAAAGGATAAATGACTGCTTGCGCAACTGCCTGGTTCAGACTGAACCTTAAGATTATAGGGGCTCAGTGGCTGGTTTCAGCTTTGTCATCGTGTCGACCAGTGTGCCAATCAAAACTCGCTGCGATATTCCATGATTTAGCTCAGTCTTTTATCATTCAAGATATGGAGTGGGTTGGTGCATGCTAAGTAACCATTTGAGCAGTGACTGAGCCGTCTGACATCAATGATGTCGCTGAAGCTGATACGAAGGTTTGCTTCAAGTTCCCGCCAGCAGTGATCTCACCTACAAGTGACACACATTTGACCCAATGCCTCCACATCTATATTCACCTCCTCGATTTCTTCTCCAGCCTCCACCTTTTTCCGAGGTATTATCAGATTCAAAATTACTGTGACCGACCCAGAAACTAAACTGGCCCAATGAGACTCCTGAGGCAACACATACGAAAGCACTACTCACATGGCGTCCTCAACACGATTGTAATCGAATCAAACAACCCCTGCAGGCCCACGCTCGGATCCTTCACCCCTTCGAACAAGTATGTGAACATGACCGGCACGAGGAGATCGCCGATTCATCAGTAACTTGTCCACGGCCTTATCCGAACTTAGTACACTTAAACAGCCAAGCAAAAGTGTGAAAGTTGTGAGACTGGGGCACAAAGGGCCCCAGTGGTGAGTCTGTGTGCGAAGAGGGACGTCTCGGGCTGCCAGTGCCATCGTGCTGGTTCCATCTGGCGCTCTTCTCCGAAGATTAGAGCTGGGCTGATGCGGGTGTCATACAGTGCAGCGGAGGATGGGGAGGGGACGGATTGGGTGCAGTTTCGAGCCTGCGAAAGCTCTCGTCAGGGGGCTGCTACTACCCCGACTGTCGCCCTTCCGAGTCCGTTTAGGTGGCTACCACTCGAGGGAGTTGGCTTTGGCACGACCCCAGCCTGAGTAGTTGCAGCTGGGTATTAGCGAGTGGGGAGGGTGGGTGACTTCCCGTCTGCTACGAGCCCACAGGTCATCAACCAGGAAGAGGGCCTTTCGGCACATCCCGCCGGGATTTGTACGCCACCATGCGGTTCTCCATGGTGAACTCGTCCACCGTGGGGGTTCAACGTCACCATCCATGAAGGATCCGATAAGCAGCACAGACTGAATGCTGGGCTTCGTTCACCACTCTGATCTGCCCATCCATGGTGACAAACTAGAATTGATACTGTTTGATACAATGAAATATTGTGGGGAAGGCAGAATTACCTCGAACTCAAGAGTACTGTCTACCTGCAATAAATAAAAAGGTAAGTTGGGCAAGCTCCGTGGAAAAAGGATGACACCTAACACTGAGCCCATATGCAGGGGTCAACCTCCGGCGAAGCTAGGGTGTCAGGTAGTCGTGTTACATGAGATGAAGAAAGCCAGCTCACACCCCGTGTCCGCCTCACTGGAGAAAACTTCCACCAGTGTTCATGGATGAATTGAGAACACGAAAAACTTGGAATTTTTCTCACCAGCTCCAACGGTCAGACATGTTCCGATGACAGGAGTGATGTTTTTGTTTGTCACATAGTCATAAACTGTGCTACGCATGATTTAAATGCTGCGACATGTGCATGAACCTTCTGGGGTACTTACTATCATAGATCCGCGTGCCCGCACCCATGATCACGGCGGGAACAGGAGTGGTGTTTTACCCCTGAGGAACAAACTCTACCATATAGGTGGGATCATTCATCAGGCGAGTCCTGAAGAGTGGACGGCGCAGCAGAATGACCTAGATAGTCATGATCTGGATCACTTCAATGAACGGGGCACATACAATGTGAGATGGGAGAATCAACCAACCTGTATTCTTCACGGTGAGCTTCACATTCAAGTTGCTGGTGGTTGCCCACTCGATCAGGAGATTTTCAATGGGGCTGTGTTGTCATTTGTTTATGCGATCCATGTCAACACTTCCGAAGCTTGTGGCTGGATTCACTGTCATCCCTGTCGCCTACGCCAATTCAATACACGTCCTTTATGTCCGTGCGCACGTCTCAAAACCTCAAGATGTGATATACCCCGAAGGAAGGACGCTTTTCCTGGTCAACGTCCCCGTGGATGCAACAGATCGCGAACTATCCCTGTTTTTCAAGTACTGTGGGACGGTAGAGTGAGTGGTTTACAACCGGGAATCTTCGCGCAATGAGGAGGAAGACGACGACGACGACATCCGGACATCTGATTCGCCATTGCCCCCAAATCCCCAGCCCCCTCAAAATACCAAACGCAAACCCACAAAAGATACCAATGCCACCCCTTCCAACATGTACCCTCCGCAAAACAGGCGGTATCGCACACGTGGTCTTTCTCGACGCCTCTTCCCTCGCGAAAGCGACCATCGCGCCTTCAAAACCTAGTCCATGGCCCTCTTCTGACGAACCGCGAGGGCTGGCACATTACGCAGCGGTGTATGATGGACAGCAACCGCCCCTCGACGTTGTCAAGGCACATGCGGATAGCTGGATGGCTCGATTCGAGTTTGATGCGGAGAAGACCAGGCAAGCGGGGGCGGGGTATCGTAAAGGGGAGACAATCGTCGATCAGGGTGGGTTCACACTGGTCACACGTAGTGGGCGTATGGGCAGACGCTTGGTGGTGGTGTGCGTGTGGCTAGCGAGACATTTGAGCAGACGGGACAGACGAAGAATCGGAAGAAAAAGGGACCGAAAGAAAAAGGGTCGTTTTATGCCTTTCAAAAGGCCGAAAAGCAAAGAGAAGGTATGTTGGTGGGTTGTGCCATTTTGCGCTGGCTGAGGTGGATGTGGTCAGCGTTGCTGGACCTTCGCAAGGAATTCGAGACGGACAAGGCGCGAATAGAGAAGCTAAAAGAGTCGCGAAAATTTAGACCATACTGAATCATTGCTGATACTGATGCAAAAGTCCCAGAGCCTTACCTTCATATAGTCTTCGTTCAGAAAGCTAAGCATTCCGAGTATCGGTATGTCACCTTCAGTTAGCAGCCTGCTTTTAGCAATATGAGCGTGCTGTCATCAGGTTGCGACACACTGGTGTGAGCGAGGATACGCGGTTAGAGGCAGTATATCTGTTGACCTTTGCGCGGAGACCGGCCTGAACCAACGGCGTCTGTAAAAAAGGACATCAATGCATCAATAGGAAAGTCACGTCAAAGAACAATGCAGGGAGGGTCCAGTCGGTGTTTTGACCAAAATATCGGAAAAACAATCTGTATAGTATATCAAGACAAGGCGTCTTTCAGTTTAAACTAGGATAAACGCACACGAGATTTGAATACTTCTCCTGGTCGGCCTCTTCCGCACGACGTGGGACGTCATCGCCACATGTCGAACAGCAATCTCGTCTCACGTGCTTTCAATGCATCCACCATACCGGTATATCAGCGTGTCGGTGTTCTGTCAATTCCGTCGTTCTTTATGTGACTGGGCGCGATCAATTAGTTAATTTACGAACAGGAGAATTTCTATGACACCCCGCCCTCCACCCTTACTCCTCTGCAAATCCGCGAGAAACTGGCTGCAATCGCCGATCATGTCATTCAGGATCAGGATAAGGGAAAGGTAGAGAAATTCAGGGAACTTCTTAAGCTGAAAAGTACCCCTAACAGTGGCATAGCTGTCACGGATGATTTGAAGTACACAAGTGAGCTAGGCTGCATCTATTCTGTGCAATGCTCACTGTTACTCCAGTCAAGTTCTCCAGGCAGAACGGAGTGCACGTTTCACCCACGGTGTTGTGGGATAGTCTGATCGCGAACGAAGTGTCTAGCTCTTGGGACGAGGAAGAGTGGACCAAATTCCTCTCCGAGAAGGTCAAGGCCTAAAGCAAAAATGTCTACGAATCCTTTGAAACTATGAGCTGTGCTTTGTATTTGTGCTTTTATCGTTGACCGTAGGTTGAATAATTGAATGTGGCCCCATCGTTGCACATTCTTGAAGGGCAATTCCTTTCGTCCTACTAGTTGACTGTTGGACAGAACCCACGCCGGCGTACCACCACCTTGTTCAACGACAGATTACGTGAACATGGTGTCCGGACTCTGGAGCTGCACCGGTTTACGGTCATCTCCCTACTAATGTTCGTGGTTCTGGTACTACACCGCTTTATCACTCCCGAGACTGGGTCAGAGCTGACCTTGGCTCTGATGCCGCGAATGGACAGCCATGGGCACTGGAAATTCGTTTGGATTCACGTAAGTGAGTGCCCCTGATAGTTAGATACCTACGGGTATAAAAGAGCGCATTCTCCCTCGTCCACACATTGTTCCTCTCCCCCAACTGTTTCTAAAGATGAAGTTTCCTGCTGTTGTCCCTATTATTCTTGGTGCCGTGGCATCTGTACTTGGCCAGACCATCGAGCTGGGTGCACCCAAGACTGGAGCCGTCCTGGTCCCTGGAAAGAACTTCACCGCCCAAGTCATTCAACCTGTCAGTATTCAACCCAATGCTCACTACACGTTTGTTCACTCAAGTCGATACAGGAATCAATGGCATCTTGCATCCAAGTCGGTATTGCCCTCGCCGTCGCTAACTGCAAGAACGGGGTTTGCCCACAACCCGCCGACGAACTCGGCGATGTGCTCTACGCCGGGCCCTGGAACCCCACCCCACACAACCCGGGTGGGTTTTACCAGAACTTTACGCTGCAGGTGTCAGAATACATGTCATCTGGACATGCCATCTTCACCTTGACGCACCTTTGTTTGCTTGGGGTACGTCGTTTTCTTCTTCGTTCCCCCTGGAGCGCTGAAAATAAATTGGGGCTGCTGTAGGGCGCACCGTACCCATTCCTCGAATTCCGCAACGTTACTGTGAAGATTAAGTAGTAGGAGTGCGACGGGTGAAGATCGGACCCACTTGCGTGTAACGAGATAGTTTTGTTCATTGAGTAGTCATCTGGACAATCTTATACGATACTCTTTGTTATTCGAGCGGGGGAGGGGTCATTGATCCGTGAGAGGAACAGCCTGATGCGGCGTGAGAGTCTCGGCATGGCCACAGCGGGCCAAGCTGGCCGTGCAAGCGAGAGGAAGGGACCGCCAGTGAATGCAACCTGTCAAGGTCTGACCCTACAGGGAGAATGGGATGTTCCTGGTACCTTTCCCCCTTGACTATTAGTAGCATCGTAGATCTTGTTAATCAAAATGATGTGGCCCCGCCGAGCTTATGTATGTCAATCAGTTACCATCCTGATCCGTCGATTGAAGGCGCGAGTGCCGCGAGGACGGTCACTTGCGAATTGCCTCTTCAAGTTTTTCTCAAGCTCTTTCAACGCGAAAATGGTCATCACACGTACAGTCATGGAGCGGCACTTTAAACAGGAGTGGCACCTTAAACAAATGACAATAACATGCAAAATTGAGATCGGATCTGTGCAAATAACTGAGGGAACTCAAAGGTATAACATAGCGGCACTGTGTACAGTAGTTGCACATCTATGCTATCAGATGATGAAATGATATATGTTTTCTGTCGAATATTACAGTAAAGTGAAATAAGTAGTTAAGGTAGTCAACCAGATCTTCCCAAAAACATGAGAAACAAGTAACCAAGGCTCTGTATGGAGTGCCTGCATTGCACAGAAAGCTTATCAATTGCTTGCCATTGTGCCAGCACAATGCTGGGCAGGCAAGTCCAAACAGCTACTATCAGTGGTTATCAGTATCTTGATATACCATAATAAGAATGTATTTTAGCTGAGCACCGAGCTTGTCAACACTGGAAAAGATATCCAACACACCAAGAGATAGAGTCAGCTGCTACTGTCAAAACCAGTGGTTGGCAAACCCGTCAACGAACATGTTGCAACAGGAGTGTGTGTGTGTTGATCGTGAGAACTGCAGAATAGAAAAAGAAACCCGAAGCGGGCTTGTGGCAACCTGGAAGGAACAGGACAAGGCATGTAAAGAACAAAACAAGGTACAAAAAGAAGCTTGCCAAGAAGAGGTGCGGCTTTGGAACGAGGAGAAAAGGCTTGCAAAGCTTGAGAAACGCTGTGTGGGTTGGGAAAAACCAAAATGTGGCAAGCTGGAGAGAGCTGCCCCAGGGCCCTGAGTTAAAAACACTATCAGTGGGGGAACTGAACATGAGAACGAACATGAAAGTGACGACGGCATGCGGTCTGATGGTGGGAGCGATGAGGAGCGAGGTCGTTGATAAGGGTTAGATAATCGTTTAGATACATTGCCGTCGCTGATATACTGAATTTGGTCTGTTTAAAGTGGTGACCGACTGATGATAAACCACATTTCTTGCCACTGATTTTGCTCGTCATTCCATAAAATTTTAGATACTAAAAATTTCTAGTATAGCAGAACATACATAATCATCCTCGTTACACATTTCCGATGTAGGATCAAAGTAGTGTTGTGTTCCTTACACGAGTTTCAAATATGGTGTTTAAAGTGCTATTCCATGACTGTAAACTTCCCCAACCCAGCATCCACCTGTTCAAGTTCTCTCGTACACGATGTCGTGACTATCGCCGTCACCCGCAAGGGTCGATCCGACAACTTGAACACTGGGCTCATGCGCATCACCGTGGAACACAATGCAACGATGCACTCGGCGGCAGCAGAGCCTACATCGTTTCCATCCGTGTTCGTGCGCCATATGCCAGTGTGTTTGATTTGGGCTCTGTGTGCGCTCACTGTTTTTTTCAGTCGGATCCATCACGCGTGTGTTGATCTGCTACGGACGGCGCGTGCTCGGGCTGTACAGCGTGGACTCGGTCATTTCCATGATGCGCTGCCACCTCTGCCTCGCTGTCGTGTAATAGATTGGTAGGAGACGTTCGCGGGTATTGTCTCGACAGACCTCACGTGGCATATTCTGTACTACTGTAGCTTATTGATCCGATCAATTCGACACGCATCATGTCGTGTTTCATCCTTGTCTGAGCCGTTCGCATCGATGAATATTGATACAGTCAGCGCACGGAATAACAACATCAAACTGCTATACCGACGCCCCATCCTCCCAATCCTCGTCCACATGATTCGACTCCCTCACATGCCTCCTCCCCCCCACCTCCATTAACCCCACCAACCCCCCCGTCCTAACCCCATTCACACCCTCGAGCACACCCTCCTTCTCCACCCTCACCCGCCCATACACCCCATCCCACTTGGCCGCACTCTTGAAGAACCGCCGACGCGGCACGCTCTTGCTCGCCTCCGTCGTGATATACCGATTCGTCACGATACTCATCCGTTTCCGCCGGCGATACGTCGAGCCGTCCGAGTCGTACCGCTCCTCATCCGATTCTTCCGAGCCTGCCGCCGCGTCTTGCAGCTTGTACAAATACCGCGCGTGTTCTACGTGCGTGCGTGTCATGAACCCATCCGCGTCAGGGAAAAAGGACGACGTACGGGCGAGTCGGCGGTCCAAGTCGTCCATCGCACCGTCCTCCCGATCGTCCTCGCCTTCCAACCCAAGCCCAAGATGCGCGCCCAAACTCTCCTCGGGGACCTCGTGCATCCCCACCGAGGGTGCACACCGCAACTGTGCGAGCTGATGCAGCGCATTAAACCGCACCTTGTCCAACGACCCATCCTTGACGTTCAAATCGTCCATGTTGTTCTCCGGCACCTCGAGTCGATACCGCGGTCCGAACCACTCAAAGTACTCGTTCCACGGCAGGTTGAGGTCGATGTCTTTTTCGATGCCGAGGGCGCAGGCTGTTTCGTACGTCCAGGTGCGGGCGACGTTTTTGACGGTGTACCCACCCCCGCCGAGGAGGATGAGCGGGACGTGGAAGGCGCGGAGGAATTGGACGCAGTGGGCGTGCCCGTTCATGGTGATGTTAAAACACCCGAGCTTATCGCCTGCCAACGAATCCGCGCCACACTGGAGGACGACCGCGCTCGGTCGGTACACCTCCATGATTCTCGAAATCACCTGCGGTGGGTGAGTCGCGCCATGATACACATACACACACACACGGGGACGCGACGCACCGGTTCAAACACGGTTTTGAACGCCTCGTCCGTGATCCCGTCCTTGAGCGGGACGTTGACGGTGTAATACCGCCCCTTGTCTTTGCCCTTGTCCTCCTGCGTCCCCGTCCCCGGAAAATACTCGCCAAACTTGTGAAACGAACACGTCATCACACGATCGGTCGTATAAAACGCCTCTTCCACGCCATCGCCGTGGTGACAGTCAATGTCGATGTAGAGCACGCGGGGGTGGGTGCGGAGGAGCTCGAGGATGCCGAGGACGATGTCGTTGATGTAGCAGAAACCGGAGGCTTCGCGTTTTTTGGCGTGGTGGAGGCCGCCGGCCCAGTTGATGGCGATGTCGGCTGCGCCGGAGGAGATGCGTTTGGCTGCGGCTGTAGGGTGGGTATAGAGTGAGGAAGGATAGGATAGGCATGACAATTAGGCACGTACATATCGACCCCCCGGCCGAGATGGAACAGAATTCAAACACACCCTCGAACGCGGGGTTATCCTCGCCCACCAAAACTATAGATGATAAGAGCGCGATCGGTGCGAAGAAAGACGGGGGGACAGATCGACCACGTACATCGCGTACCATGAAACGTGAGCTCCTCTGCCGTCTCGGGCGTGACCCGGTTGAGAAAATGGATATACTCGTCGGTGTGGAATGCGGTCATGGATTCTGGGGTTGCGCGCTTGGGTCGCTAACGTCGCGAAAACACATGTGTGAGGTTACATCCAATGTGAGGCTGAGCGGGGACGTACGACGACGTGCATCTTGTCGAGCATACCGTATGCAGCGACCAGGTCGTGTGTGACGCGCATGCGGTGGGGTTTCATGGGATGGCCGAGGCCATATGTGTAGGAACCAATGTCCGCTAATACTCTGTTCAGAAAAGGTGCAGATCAAGAGTCATAAAGAGTGTACCATCATAGTAATAAGTGATCCGTCTCTTGGACATCTCGGGGGTATGTGATCAGAGGTGGACCGTCATGTGGCTGTGTAAATAGAAACCAGTAACATACGATTTACTACTGTCAGTTACAAAAAAATTCCTGTGACAACTTAAAGTAGTGTGCCCCACCAAGCAGGAAAGGTTTCGCACTCGGCGCGCACCCGATGTGAAAAGTAGCACGCTCGACGTGAAAAGTAGCGCGCTTCGGCATAAAGCAGCGCGCTGATTTTGTGTGCAAACGGTACCCCGTACTGATGCATCAGTACGGTCTGAATCTTCGCGACTCTTTTAGCTTCTCTATCCGCGCCTTGTCCGTCTCGAATTGCTTGCGAAGATCCAACAACGCTGACCACATCCACCTCAGCCAGCGCAAAAAATGGCATCACCCACCCACATACCTTTCCGTTGCTTTTCAGCCTTTTGAAAGGCATAAAACGACCCTTTTTCTTTCGGCTCCTTTTTCTTCCGACTCTTTGTCTGCCCCGCCTGCTCAAATGTCTTGCTCGCCACACCCACACCACCACCAAGCGTCTGCCCATACGCCCCGCCACGCGTGACCAGTGTGAACCCATCCTGATCGACGATGGCCTCCCCTTTACGATACCCCGCCCCTGCTCGCCTGGCCTTCTCCGCATCAAACTCGAATCGAGCCATCCAGCTGTCTGCATGTGCCCTGACAACATCAAGGGGCGGCCGCTGTCCATCATACACCGCTGCGTAATGTGCCAGTCCTCGCGGTTCGTCGGAAGAGGGCCATGGACGAGGTTTTGAAGGTGCGATGATCGCTTTCGCGAGGGAAGAGGCGTCGAGAAAGACCACGTGTGCGATACCGCCTGTTTTGCGGAGGGTACGTGTTGGAAGGGGTGGAAGCGGGACGATATCTGGGGGCGCGGTGGCGTTGGTGTCGTTTGCGGGTTTGCGTTTGGTATTTTGAGAGGGTTGGGGATTTGAGGGCGATGGCGAGTCGGATGTCTGGATGTCGTCGTCTTCTTCCTCTGCCTCTGTATTGCGCAAACATTCCCGGTTGTAGGCCACTCGCTCTACCGTCCCACAGTACTTGAAAAACAGGGATAGTTCGCGATCTGTTGCGTCCACGGGGACGTTGACCAGGAAAAGCGTCCTTCCCTCTGGGTATATCACATCTTTGGATTTTGAGACGTGTGCACGGACATAAAGGACGTGTGTTGAATTGGCGTAGGCGACAGGGATGACGGTGAATCCAGAAACGAGCTTTGGAAGCGTCGACATGGGTCGAGAGGTGGACCGCCGTGTGGCTGTGTAAACGGAAACCAGTAACATGACGTCTACGGCAATACGCTAGTCATCATCGCAGGTCAATTTCTACCGTGTCCCCTACCTCCTCCTCAACCTCCTCTGCAGCCCTCCTCTCCTTCTCCACCGGTGGTGGAGGCGGCACCTCGACGCTCGACGGCGCGATCATCTTCATCACCGGCCCATCCGACGGCCGTGCAGTCAACTCGGAACTCGGTGACGACGACGGTGGGGGCGACTGTGTAGCCTGTGCAGCAACAGGCGGCGACTGCGACGGCGGTGGAAACTTGAAATTGCGATCCATCGTCCCATTGCTCTTGTGCCGCGGTCCTCCGCCCGTCTTCCTCGGTGCCCCACTCTCCGTCTCGTCCGATTCCTCTTCGGGCGTGGGCTCAAACGGTTTTTTGGTGGGCGCGGGAGGGGTGCTCGCGGTGGCACGCGTGACGACGGGCATCGAGGCCCGATTGGCGGTCTTGTTGTATGCACCCGCACCGTTGGTAGAGGGCAACGAGGCCTGCGACATGGATTGGGGTCGTTGTGTGTGATAGATCGAGGGCGGCGTCACACCAAGATAAAACCCAGCAATCGGCACCATTCTACAGTCAGTCAGTCGTGCATCACCCACACCACCCACACACGACGTACTTTTTTTCCATCAGACACGCTAATATCCACTGTGGCTGGACGACGGGGATACTGAGCTGGAGGGCGCGCTGGTACTCCACCCCGGGTCCGCCAGAGACGTGTCCCCCGCTGGCACTGGCGCCAGAAGGGGTGACGGCTGGGGTCGTACACACGAAGTGGGTCGTGTCGATCTGGATCTTGTCGCTCCACTTTGCCCTCATCTCTTGGAGGGCCGTCTTGGCGTCCTGCAACAACGCCTCGTCCGCGACGGTCCCAAAGCACACCGAAATGCCACTCGTGTCCGCAATGGTGTGGGTGCGGAGGCGGATAAAGTTGGAGGGAAATGTTCCGGCGGTCGTGCGAAGGACGAGCTGGAAGGTGTAGGTGGTATCGACGGAGAGGCCGGACAGCTTTGTGGAGGTGTTTGTGAGGGCGTTGGGTATCGAGGCGAGACGCTGCGAGTTTTTGTATATATCCAGCGAGCGTAGTTTGGAAGTGGCGAGTTTCAGAGACGGCCATTCGAGTGTGACCGACGTCTGGGTGACGTTGCGGACCTGCAAGCGGTGTGAGCGAGTGATGGGACAAGAAGTGGAGGGACGGTACTTGGAGCTGAGGTGGTTCTGGAGAGGCGCGTCCGAATGTGTCGAGGATATCGTGTTGGAGTGACCAGAATTCTTGGTCGCGTTTCCGTTCCTCTGCCATGTTTTGGTGTACGGCGATATTGACGATGGAGCCTGCCGTGACGCCTGGTGGTAGCAGAACCGATGGAAATTCGATGAGATGGGCCCGTTCGCCGAGCAATATCTGATCCTGGGTCAATGAATGCAACCGTCGAAATGGATGGTCATACCGCCATGCCCGCATCTGGGACGTGGTCAACATGGGTTTGACTGACGAGTGTCGTCACGCACCGAGTTTCCCGACTGTAAACGTGAAGCTGTCTTGAGACTTTGCCATGGCTGCTACCAGCTGATCTGGTAGCGAATCAAGCTCCGTTGCAAGTGACTGTTATGGTGTTGTGTGGTCGTGTTGCATCTCAAGGCCTTTGGCAAACAAACGCCCTGGTACTATTCCAACGTGGCGCGTGGCCATGGGCACCGATGTAGTAGCACGTTGCAGTGGCATGTGAGATGCGAACGCGACTTGAGCATGTTTTTTGGCATCGCGATGTCCACGAGGCCATCCTTGTTTCGTTCATAAATATTCGGCCCCAACTATCCTTTGTTCGCTATCATGGTGTTTGGTCTCTTTCACCGCAAATCCGGCGATGCCTCGCCCGCTCGTCTCCCGACCCCAACACCCTCTATCGATCCTCACTCGCCCGTGTCCAACGACCTCCATGACTTGATGGTGACCATCCCGCCCAAGACACTCCACACATACACCCTCGACCGCCTTTGTCCTCCGCCCTCGACCTCCTCCCGCCCACCCTCTCCGGACACGGTCACCAAGCTCACTGCCTTCTTCTCGACGCTTGCACCGCCCCCCCTGCGCCACTGCGTACGATGCCACAAGGACTTTTACGAGATCGAAAACGAGGACAAGGACAAGGCGTGCCGCGTAGCCCACGACGACGAGAGTACGTTGGTGTCGCGTATCTCGGGCGGTGGCTACGAAACACTATGGGGCTGCTGCGGGCAGACGGCCCCCGGCGACGGCAGCGAAGGCCCACCCGACGGATGGTGCTACGAAGGCCGTCACACAGTACGTTCCCCCTCCCCCCTTTTCCCCTCTCCCTGTTCTGACATGCACGTCCAGACAGACACCAAACGCGCTCGGTTCAGAGCCGATTCGACCATGCACGACGACAAGCTGGCGTCGTGTCTCAAACACAACTGCCACGGCATACGTGACCGACTTCCCCGCCCACACACGTCGTCGCCCTCGCGTACCATCGCACCCTCCTCGACGCGCAAATCGAACGCCTCCCCCGCCCGCTCACACGCATCCGTCTTGATCACCCGCGCCGTGCGAAAGCGTCCACACCAATCATTCAAAGAGTCCAGCTCCGAGAATGAAGCGGATGGGGAGAGTGTCGCGGGTAAAGCCAAGGGTGGCGACGACCCAAACTCACCCCCGAAATCGCGGGTGAAAAAGTCGCAGCCCATCGTGCGAGTACGGCCCCCAGCGAGTACGTCCACGACCGCGTCCGTTTCTACGAAACCACGCACCGCGACCGTCAAGTCGACGTCTCGCACGTTGTTGTCGCAGAGTCATACTTATCCAGCATCGGATTCGGAGGGTTCGACACGATCCCGACCCAGGACGAGGAGTCATGTTCGCGAAGAATCGCGCGGTCGTACCACCTCAAAGTTGACGAGGGCAGACCTTGCAAGACGTACCAAGAAGGCGACATCAGAGGAAGAATCAGACCAGAGTGAAGTCGAGAGAGGGCGAAAGAAGAGACGGGTATCGATGCGTTGATTATCTTATCTATCTATCTGTACCGTGAGAATAGATGAGTCAGAGGGGATATAAGTATCATATCTCGCCTGCAAGTCACCCGCACACCACGACCAGCTCGAATGCTGCGATGCTCACCACGCACAGGACTTTGTCGTCCGCCCTCGTGAGCGGGAAGGTCTGAGCATTTCAATCCCCCTAGATCGGCTCTCGCAGAGCCCAGTTGTCACCAACTGCGCGGCATACCAGAAAATCAGCCACATCCTCGCTGTCCCAAGACCCACCCTGTGGCGAGGCATCGAGGACGGTGGCTTTGAAACGTGTCGCGGGGATCGGGCGAGGACATCCCAACTTTCCGAATGCATATCCAGTTACCCCTATCGCCCCAAGTGTCCACCTGGGACGCCTTGTTCGCTGGAGCGATGCTCGCTGTAGAATCCAGCATTGTCGTCATCACGGTCTTTTGGGAGTGGGTCACGCACCCCCTATAGTGGGTGCCAGTGTGTTCCACATAGTTCCAGCTGACCGACGAACAATGTGGACATTGAGCGTGTTGTCCTCCTTGGCGACAAGAATGACATCCACTGGGTGTCTGGAGTTGATCTCCTGGGGGTATGCCGGGGGTGGGTATGCGTGATGGATTGTTGGCGTCCTCGTCCTTGAGTGCACTTTGCGGCACACGCTTCGGCGTGGAACTCGATTCAGACTATTCTTGGGCTGGTCGTCAATTTTTTGTTTTCGTCTTCCTTTGTGGAGGATTGGCCTTGTCTTGCCGCATGGTTTTGGAGGTGAGGATCGTGCTTGTCGAGGCACGGTTTCTGATGGTGTTGTCACGGCAGACGCTGTCATGTAGGTTTCTCCCGATGCGTCAAAAATTATTCTTGTCGTCGTCGAGTGCTGGACATCATAAATTTATCGCGAGTTCAGGAGCCTGTCATCCATGATTGATTGCGACGTTGAAATAATACACCGTCGGCTTGCATGTGGTCTATGACCGCAAAGCTTCCTTTGTACTCCGGGCCGGTTGGCACCTTCTTCTCTCCAACGTTCTATACACCCCAATGCGCTCAGGGGGTAGCTCCAATGTCGGAAATTTCACTCACTTGCTCGGTTTTGCCGGCGAGTCACAGCCTGGCTGGGCTGGTCCAAAGTTCGATGACTGTGGCCGTTGATCATGAGGTTCTGACTGTCATGTACGACGCCACGTTTGCTTCAACCTCAGGCTTAGAATATATTCTCCCTTTCCCAGGCCCGTTTTTAAAAAAATTCTCATTTAATCCAAAGTTATTCAGGTGATCCTGTTAAAACAATGCATGAATACACTGAGATTCTCATCACGGCTTGATGCAAAATACTGATAGTTGTAATGTTGTACATTGCCATGCATGACTCATGCATGACTGTATATCCACTGATGCATTAATAATGCACCACTTGTACACCAATGTTTGGGACCATTACTTGCCATATTTGAGGTGGGCCGAGATCAAGAATCTTGCTATCCCGCCAATCTGCTATTCCATGTATGGTGACCGCCATCAAGGCACAAATTCGATTAACCCTTCCATATTTGGTGGCCGCCATCAAGGCATGGGATCACCTGTCTGCCCACTGTACATTGGTACTCCGCTTTGACCACTGCCTGAGTTCCGGACTGTCGGGACTCCATTCCGGCTTGCTGTTTTAACATTTTCTCTGATAATAGATACTCCGATGCACCTACATTGCTGTGCTGTTTGGCTCACTCCCCCATTCACGCTGTGACTTGAACACATTCCATGATGGCATGCTGCCTTATCGATCATCATGCAGTGGCATCATACATGTCTGAGTGATGCATTAATGATATTGGGTAGGTTATCTATTCTATTCTATATAATAAGCAGGAAATGTGTGATTGATTGTCCACTACCATATCTGGTGCAGCTTGGCATTGTTACGTGTGGCCGTGGGTGTGGTCGCGTGTAGACCTACTAACGCCTAGTAGGGTCAAAGGTTCAGTCGTTCATGTCGACGACGATGTGGGACCAGCCATGGGGATGCTGGGTCGGGGGTACCGTCAAGGGGCTCCTAACGGGTCGAAGGATAAACCGCTGTCTAGCTTGACTAGCAGGTCAAGGGTTCGAGGTAAAGACACACAAAGGTGGATGAGCCGTAGTGTGAAGCGCTCACTTAATGGTAGAGCGAAGACGCAAGGAATAACAAGGGTGGATTGCTAGCACTAACTAGGCGACAAGCCGTAGGTAGAACTAAGCTAAGGAGAAAAGGAGACGACCCTGTTGAAGGGTTTATAT
>JBBPTX010000675.1:0-18263 GCA_038094595.1 Pulveroboletus aff. annulatus | reverse complement strand
CTCATGAGATCAACATTCTGGATTGGATAGCACAATCTCTAGACATCAACTCTATTGAACATCTTTGACAAAATCTGAGAAGATGCTTAAAAAGTATGCAACATCACTAAAAGGAATTTGAGAATATTGATGGAAAATTGAGGCAAGATTGAGACTAAGGAGTATAAAGATTGATAGAAAGAATGTCTAGGAGGGTGGTGGCTATGATGAAGACCAAAGAAGGATATACTAAATACTAGAATTTGATATCTGAGATAATGCTTAAATAAGTGTCCCAATGACATGTCATTTTGAAATGGCTATGTCTCAATACCATATCAACCAAATTATGTAAACCAAGTATTTTTAGAAGGCCAAGAGCAAGTACATTCTTTTATCCTACAAGACCTTGACATGATTCTTTTTACCTTTCTAGTAATAAAGCAATCTCTTCAAAATGCCCCAACATTGGGACACTTTTTTGAGCCATTGTATAGCATGACTTGGTCCCTTTCTGAGCCGCACTAATATCCATGGTGTTCGAATCTTTACTTGGTTTAGATCTGAACCTAAATTGAGTTCGTCCCCTGATGAGATCTAAGCTTTCAAGGCGGTGTCCTACAGATCTCAAGGTTTCCATTGTTTCATTAACCGTTGTCTTCCTTAGGCCGTTCTTCCAGATATAGTCCATAATATACCTCTTGACATTTTTCTCCAAGAGATATACCCCATGTGGGTCCCCTAGTTCGGCCTTTTCATATTCAATGTACCATTTAACAAGGAAATCATCAATTGGTTGCGTGTTTCCTTGTTTCATCTCATTTATTTTTTTTATGGCTCTATCTTTAATGTTGCTTCCTCTGAAGAGATCTCTTAATTCTCCTTCGAGATCTGCCCAGCTATATCCTTGGTTCGTAAAGAGTCTCTGTAGTCTTAGTTGGGCAAAAGGTCCTACCCTTGATCCTTTTAATCTTGATAATACTGCTAAGATGGCATTGCCACTTTGTGGTGGTATTGCGTGCTAATTTATAAGGATCCAGGACTGGATTTTTGCCCACCATTCGTCAAATTTGGTGAATGACCCATCAAAGTCTCCTGGATCTGTGAAGACTTCTACCTTTCGTGATGTGTTGATGGTTGGTTTTGTTTGCATTGCCCCTGATCCACTTGGGGTTAGTAGTCTCGTGGGTGGCCTTGGTTGTCCGGTTAGTGCCTGGATCATTTGTTCGATTCATGCCACTGCGTTTTTTAGTTGCACTATTTCGTTACTAAGGTGATCATATCTGTTATCTTGTGTTTGTGCAAACTATGCAATTGCTTCTAGATGATTTGTGCCTGTATCTGCAAAGGTGGTGTGAAGGTCATTGGCTGAAATGGGAATGAAAGACATTGTGATTGTATAAGAGGGTAGGGGTGACTAGTATTTGTATGACTTTCTTTGCTGTACTCTCAGCTGTACTTGGCTGTAACGATCGTTCCTTCTGATCGTTTGTGGATACTCGCAATGCTGTCTCTTCATGCGAGGGGCTATGTCTCTGTCTTCTTCTTCTAGCTCTGAGGCTTCTCTGTATCGCTTTCTGGCTATGCTTGCTTCTCTCTCAAATTGTTGTGCTTCTAGGGTTGCTTCTAAGCACACATTTCTTCAGGCTGTGGGCCACGCGTAAGGGTTTGGTTCTTGGTTCCTGATGACGTCAGGGATAGGGGTTGTGAGGTGGTGAAGCGAGGCTATTTCACTGATAGGGCTGAGGGTTTGTGACAATGGTGTGGTGTCCCAGTAATATGTATGTCCTGTGAACCTTATGTCGGTGGCGATAACGTCAATGTCTGCTCCGTTACCAAAAATTCTTGGTTGGAGATCCTGTTCTAGCAGTCTCCAGAATTCTTCTTCGCTGGCTGCAACATCTGGCCAGTCATTTGGGTCGACTTCACTCCTTGTGCTCGCTGTTGCTAGTGAGTGCTCCCTGCTTTCTACTTTAACTACTACTGGTTCTTCTAAAGCTACTGGAACGTCTACGAGTTCCCAAGGTTGCGCTGCGTCCACATGAGGAACGTAGGCGAGGAAAGGGAGTAAGGATCGGTGAAATGAGATAGGCACTGAGTAGGATGCCCTTAGTTCTACTCTTAGTGGCTAGAGGACACGCTCAATTGCAAAAGTGAGGGGACAAGTAAGGAGATGGGTGTGTGTCCGACTTTCTGTGGTGAATGGGTACAAGAATGTAAGACAGTCTAGTTCTAGTGTTGCGACTACTGTTGCAACTACAATTTGTTGTAGGCAATCACCAATTTACTTAGACGTTGAGAGGAATCTTAGGGATGCTTTATAGGCAGTTTAACAGGAGAACTAGACTGGAGACTGAGCTCTGTCCAGTCTCGCTTTATATACCATTCCACGTGTAGATACATGTTGTGTACCTATCTAGATACGTATCTACATACGTCTATCCCCTAGGCCAATATGATTGACATGAGGAGTCAGTCCATAACGGAGATTAATATATACATGTGGTTTCCAGCCATTGATCTGCTACGGGTGGGTAGAATGGAAGATGTTAACGGTAATTAAAGATAAGGGATCACATCACAGTGATGGGGTGACTGATGTGATGTCTGTGATGATCATGAAGTATTAAATACGTGCTGTGATGAGTGGGGCAAAGGTGAAGAGCTAAAAGATGAAGCCCACTGATCTGGAAGGGCCCGTAGATCCCCTATGTCTAGCATAGTGTCTAGGTCAGGTTTTCCCTTGATAAGATAAAAGGAGGCGTCTGTATGCGCAAGGATGAAAATTATATATAGCTGTAACACTACCCCCCATCTAAGGATTGACTTCCAGGCGATCAAAAGGGTGTATTGATGGAAGAGTGAGATCTTCACATTGGTAAAAGCATCGTATAAATGCTGAATGAGACATCCACAGCCTTTGAGGTGCAGAAGGATACTTCCTGTGGAAATCACCAATGGCATCAAGTGCACCCGGTAGAAGATGATCCTCTGGTTCCTAAGTTCGATCTGTCTCATCATACCCTAGCCAATGGACTAGGTATTCAAGGCAACAACCTTTGAATCTACCAGCGATGATCCTTTCTACTTCGTATAAGTTATCTCGGTCCTCAGTTACCTGTATAGGGCCGGGAGTGATGACAGGTTGTCCCTGAAGCCTTTCTTTATAAGGCTTAACCCGTGATATATTAATAGTTGGGTGGATTCGCATAGAGGATGGCAAACGAAGGGTTACTGCATTATCTCCAACTAGTGTGATGATGTCATATGGTCCTAACCATC
This sequence comes from Pulveroboletus aff. annulatus, assembly GCA_038094595.1. Classification (NCBI taxonomy): domain Eukaryota; kingdom Fungi; phylum Basidiomycota; class Agaricomycetes; order Boletales; family Boletaceae; genus Pulveroboletus; species Pulveroboletus aff. annulatus. The sequence continues at coordinate 15,002 of JBBPTX010000675.1, read as the reverse complement.
GCTCTATTAACTTGTGACTTGCACATGGCAACTTTAAGTTATCTGTGGATAACCACACTTTATCTCCAACGTTATAGGGAGGAGTTTTCTTTCTATGTTTATCAGCTTGTGCCTTCATGCGCAGCTGAGCTTGTTCTAAATTTAATTTAGTTTGCTCTGTCACATTGTGTAGGGTAGATAGGAATTCATCAGCAGCTGGTGCCTTGGAGGATGATATGATGGGTTCTAATCCCATGTGCGGAGTGTAAGAATGAGTGATTTCGAATGGAGACTTCTTGGTGGAGGCTTGCCTCTACGAGTTATAGCTAAATTGTGCGATGGGTAACCATTGTGCCCATTCGCCTTGACACTCTGCGCAGAATATTCTTAAATATTGCTGCACATCTCTGATCATTCTTTCTGTTTGACCATTCGTCTGTGGGTGATGTGCAGTAGATAAACATTGCTTTATGTTAAGCTTCTTGCATAGCTCTGCCATGACTCGTGAAGCGAATTGTGGTCCTCAATTGGACACTATAGATAGAGGAATTCCATGATGCTTGAAGATGTGATGGAGGTAGAGACTTGCTGTCTTAATGGCGGACGTCGTCTTGCAACAAGGGATAAGCACCACTTCCTTTGAGAAGCGATCGACAGCTACTAGAATGCTGTCTGATCCATTGCTTTCTGGCAGATCGGTGACAAAATCAACAGATATGTCCTGCCATGATCCGCTAGGGATTTCTAAAGGTTGTAATAAACCAGAGCTGGGCTGGTTGGAAGGCTTCATTCGTGCACATCAATCACAACGAGATACATAATCTTTAGTTTGAGTTGTGACACCAGGCCACCAATAATGATGTAAGATTAAATCTATGATCTTTTCATTTCCGGGATGACCTGCCATAGGCGAGTCATGACATAATTTAAGGGTCTTGATTCTCAAATCTTCATTATCTCCATTTTTGGCTGGAACGTATAACCGGTTTCCTTCTTGGTAAAGAAGCCCATTCGCTTCTTCATGAACTTTGTGTTCTTTACATAACTTCTGTATTTCCATCTCTGTCAAGAGACATGTTTGATTAAATATGTCTTGATGTGACTATGCCCCTTCATTGTAGATTGCGACTTTGAATGATGTTGTCCTTATCCGCTCCGGGGAGATCATAATGATACCTTTGTTATCGTCTTCTATTCCTTGTGCATGGTCCTCTCTTCTAGAGAGAGCATCTGCCTTTGCATTAGACGATCCTGGTTTGTATACAAAAGTGTAATTGAATCTGGATAGATATTGTGCCCATCTAGCTTGTCTTCTAGATAGATCTTGCGCTTTCATAAAATATTGAAGATTAGCATGATCATTCCATACTTTAAATGGATGTTCTGTCCCTTCTAGGTAATGACACCATCGCTCTGATGATGCTCAACATCTCTTTATCTATGATAGGATAATTTCTTTCTTCAGGTGACATTGAGTGTGAATTAAACGCCACTGGATGCCATTTGTCTTCCCTTAATATAAATAGCACTGCCCCTATTGCATAATCAGAGGCATCTGTTTCCAGATGGAATTGACAATCGATGTCTGGATAAGCGAGAACAGGAGCCATAGTAAATTGTTCTTTTAGCTTGTCAAAAGCATCTTGTTGTTGAGAGTCCCATTTCCAAGAGACATCTTTCTTTAGGAGGTCGTTCAGAGATCTAGCGACTTGCGCGTATCCTTCTATGAAGTGACAATAGTAATTGGCAAGACTGAGAAAGCTTCGCACTCCTTTCACATTGGTAGGTGCTGGCCAATCTAAGATGGCATTGACCTTCTTTCGATCCATCTTGATCCTGTCTTGTTCTACGACCATCCCTAAATAGTTGACTTCCTTCTTGAAGAAGTAACACTTTTCTGGTTTGGCAAAGAGATCGTTCTCTTCTAAACGTCTCAACACTCTTTTGACGATTTCTGCATGTTTCCGTTCATCGTCTGTTTTGGTAAATATCATTAAGTTGTTGATGTAAACTACTACGACATCTTCCATATCGGCAAATAGCTCGTTCATCATTGTTTGGAATGTGGCTGGAGAGTTGCATAACCCGAAGAACATAACCAGAGGTTCAAAGGTTCCTTTATGTGTGACGAAGGCCACTTTCCATTCATCACCTTCTTTGATGCATACGTTGTTGTATCTCCATCTGAGATCCAACGTGGTGAATAGCTTAGCTCCCTTTAATCAATCTACGAGTTGTGAAATGAGAGGGAGAGGATAATTATTTCACACTGTTTGCGAGTTTAGATATCGATAGTCTAGTATCATGCACTTTCGCCTGTCTTTCTTTGGTATGAAGAAGACTGATGATGTTTGAGGAGATTTAGAAGGTCTGATGTACCCTTTGGACGACTGATCTTCTAGCCAGTCTGATACTTCCTTCTGTTCATCTATGCTCAAGGGTATGAGTCTTTCTTTCTTCGGTTGGAAGTCTTCTTTAAGATCTATAGCATGATCCCAAGATTTCCTTGTGGGCATTCTAGTTGATGCCTTTTCTTTGAATACTTTAAGGTGCTCATGATAGCACTTTGGCACGAGTTCTGCAGCAGATTTCTTTTGATCCATAAGGGATTTAAGTTTTTCATCCACTGCTTGTCCTACTCTAATGTTTTGTTCTTGTTTTTCGTTTTGTTCCTTTTCTAATGTTTTTATTATTTCATATACTTTGTATTGAGCTTTCTGCTCTTCCTTTTCTAATAGCCTGAGATAGACGCTCTTATCTCTAAGCTTCCAACACTCTATTCCACAACTTCTTAATTTGATTTTCCCAGTTTTCCAATCAATGTCTGGATTATGTTTGTTTAGCCAGGAGTAGCCGATCACCATCTGGTTCTTTCTTAAGCTGGTGACTTCTGCTTCGACTATCTCTCGATGTCCCTTGTAATCTAGTAAGAGGGATGCGACATGTGTGATCTTGCCTGCTTTGTTCTGTGTACCGTCCACATTATAGACTGTGAGGGGTTGTGCAAGTTGTCTAAGCGGGAGTGCATGTTGCATTGCGAATACGTTATCTACAAAAACGCAGTTTGCGCCCGAGTTCAAGAGTGCTGATACTGAAATAAAATCTTGTTCAGTGTTTTTGGGTTTTACCTTTATCTTCATTTTTAGTTCGTTATCGATTTTTAATAATCTGCAAAAGATTCCTTCGTCTGGGATTTGATCTGCAGGTGAGATCGAAGGGTTAGCTTTCTTTGAAGAGGAATTAAGCACCAGTGTAATGCCCCAGCCGAGCCTCTGAGAGGACTCCTCTATTGGCAAAGAGGTAGAAATAATAGTGGAAGGTGCAGCTTCCATATCGTAAATATGCAGACTAGAGAAATGATTGTCCATTGGAAAATGTACCTGCTTACACTTACCTTGGCTTAGATCAGGTCCAGTTTCTGAATCTAAGCTTTTCCTTTTCCTGATTTTCTATTTTCGGTGTCCTCAACGTCCCTGAAGAACGCCCTTGCTTCTTCGAATGACATGCCCCTTGTTACCGCCATAAGGTCACGTCCTTTTCCTTTTTCGGCTTATGTGCTGGGTGTATAGATGTGTTTAGTGCTTTTAATGTCATCCGAAGACGTACTTCTCACCTGCCTCCTTCGGCAGTCTTTCTTGTGGCCATTTGACCATCCACAAAGATCACACTTTATAGAAGGCTTTTTACATTGTTTTGCGAAGTGACCAGTTTCTCCACAGTTATAACAAGATTTTGCTCCTTTCTGAGCTGCTGATATACCCATCGCATTTGGATCTTTGCTCAGCTTGGATCCGAATCTAAATTGTGTTTGTCCCCTGATTAGATCTAAACTTTTGAGATGATGTCCTATGTCTCTTAGCGTTTCCATTGTTTCATGAACTGTTGTTTTTCTTAGTCCGTTCTTCCAGATATAATCCATGATGTATCTCTTGATGTTTTGTTCTAGGAGATATACTCCATGTGGGTCTTCTAATTCAGACTTTTCATACTCTGCGTACCATTTGACAAGGAAGTCATCAATTGGTTGAGTATTTCCTTGCTTCATATCATTTATCATTTTCGTAGCTCTATCTTTGTTGTTGCTGCCCCTGAATAGATCTCTTAATTCTCCTTCGAGATCTGTCCAACTATATCCTTGATTTGTGTAAAGCCTTTGTAATCTTAGTTGTGCAAAGGATCCTGCCCTCGGTCCTTTCAGTTAGGATAAAACTGCTAATATTGTGTCTCCACTGTGAGGGGTTATGGCATGTTGGTTGATTTGGATCCATGCCTGGATCTTTGCCCACCATTCATCGAATTTGGCAAACGATCCATCGAAGTCTCCTGGGTCTGTGAAGACTTCTACTTTTCGTGATGTATTGATAGTTGGCTTTGTTTGTGTTGCTCCGGATCCACTTGGGGTTGGCTGTCTTGTAGGTGGTCTTGGTTGTCCAGCTAAGGCCTGGATCATTTGTTCAATTCATGCTACTGCATTCTTTAGTTGTGCAATTTCACTACTGAGATGATCATATTTATTGTCTTGTGTTTGTGCGAATTGTGCAATTGCCTCTAGGTGATTAGCACCTGTGTCTGCAAAGGTGGTTCGAAGGTCTGTTGCGGTGATAGGGATAAAAGATATTGTGATTGTATAAGAGGGGTAAGGGTGACTAGTATTTGTATGACTTTCTTTGCTGTACTCTCAGTTGTACTCGACTGTAACAATTGTTCCATCTGATCATTTGTGGATATTCGCGACACTGTTTCTTCATGCGAGGGGCTATGTCTCTGTCTTCTTCTTCTAGTTCTGAGGCTTCTCTGTATCGCCTTCTGGCTATACTCACTTCTCTCTCAAATTGTTGCACTCCTAGGGTTGCTTCTAAGCACATATTTCTTTGGGCTGTGGGCCATGCATAAGGGTCTGGCTCTTGGTTTCTGATGACATCAGGGATAGGGGTTGTGGGGTGGCGAAGCGAGGCTATTTCACTGATAGGGCTAAGGGTTTGTGACGATGGTGTGGTGTCCCAGTAATACGTGTGTCCTGTGAATCTTATGTCAGTGGTGATAACATCAACGTCTGCTCCATTACCAAAGCTTCTTGGTTGGAGATCCTGTTCTAACAGTCTCCAGAATTCTTCTTTGCTGGCTGCAATGTCTGGCTAGTCGTTTGGGTCGACTTCACTCCTTGTGCTCGCTGTTGCTAGTGAGTGCTCCCTACTTTCTACTTTAACTATTACTGGTTCTCCTATGGCTACTGGAACGTCTATGAGTCCCCAAGGTTGTGCTGCATTCACACGAGGAACATAGGCGAGGAAAGAGAGTAAGGATTGGTGAAACGAGATAGGCACTGAGTAGGATGCCCTTAGTACTACTCCTAGTGACTAGAGGATGCGCTTACTTGCGAAAGCGAGGGGACAAGTGAGGAGACTAGTATGCGTCCGGCTTTCTGAGGTGATTGAGTACAAGAATGTAAGACAGTCTGGTTCTAGTGTTGCGACTACAATTTGTTGTAGGCAATCACCAATTTACTTAGACGTCGAGAGGAATCTTAGGGATGCTTTGTAGGCAGTTTAACAGGAGAACTAGCCTGGAGACTGAGCTCTGTCCAGTCTCGCTTTATATACTATTCCACGTGTAGATACATGTTGTGTACCTATCTAGATACATATCTACATACATCTATCCCCTAGGCCCAACATGATCAACATGAGGAGTCAGCCTGTAATGGAGATTAATATATACATGTGGTTTCCAGCCATTGATCTGCTGCGGGTGGGTAGAATGGAAGATGTCAATGGTAATTAAAGATAAGGGATCACATCACAGTGATGGGGCGACTGATGTGATGTCTGTGATGATTATGAAGTATTAAATACATGCTGTGATCAGTGGGGCGAAGATGAAGAGCTGAAAGATGAAGCCCACTGATCTGGAAGGGCCCGTAGATCCCCTATGTCTAGCATAGTGTCTAGGTCAGGTTTTCCCTTGATAAGATAAAAGGAGGCGTCTGTATGCGCAAGAATGAAAATTATATATAGCTGTAACAACTACAATCATTGTAGGCAATCACCAATTACCTTTAGATGCTTTGTAGGCAGTGAAACAGGAGAACTAGACTGGAGACTGAGCTCCGTCCAATCTCACTTTTATATACTATTCTTCATGTAGATACATATTGTGTATCGATCTAGATACATATCCACATAAGTCCATCCCCTAGGCCCAACATGATTGACATGAGAAGTCGGCCTGTAATGGAGATTAATAAGTACATGAGGTTACCAGCTGTTGATCTGCTGCGGGTGGTTAGAATGGAAGATGTCAATGGTAATTAAAGATAAGGGATCACATCACAGTGATGGGGTGACTGATGTGAGGTCTGTGATGATCACGGTGATTAAATACATGCTATGATCTGTGGGGAGAAAGGTGAAGGAGTGAAAGTGAAGCCCACAGATCAAGAAGGGCCCATAGATCCCCTGTGTCTAGCACAGTGTCTAGGTCGGGTTTTCCCTTGATAAGATAAAGAAGTGTCCATATGCACAAGGTAAAAGATGAAAAATAAATAGCTGTAACACTACCCCCCATCTAAGAATCGACTTTCAGGTGATCAAAAGGCTGTGTTGATGGAAGAGTAAAATCTTCACGTTGATAAAAGCATCGTATAAATGCCGAATGAGACATCCGCAACCTTCGAGGTGCAGAAGGATACTCCCTATGGAAATCACCGATGGCGTCAAGTGCACCAGGTAGAAGATGATCTTCCAGTTCCCAAGTTCAATCTGTCTCATCATAGCCTAGCCAATGGACCAGGTATTCAAGGCGACGACTATTGAATCTACTAGTGATGATCCTTTCTACTTTGTATAAATTATCTCGGTCCTCGGTTACCTGTATAGGGCCAGGAGCGATGACAGGTTGTCCCTGAAGCCTTTCTTTATAAGGCTTAACCCGTGATATATTAATGATTGGATGGATTCACATAGAGGATGGCAAATGAAGGGTGACTGCATTATCCCCGACTAGTGTGATGATGTCATATGGCCCTAACCATCACTCTGTTAACTTGCGACTTGCATGCGGCAACCTTAAGTTATCTGTGGATAGCCACACTTTATCTCCAACATTATAGAAAGGAGTCTCCTTTCTATGTTTATCAGCTTGTACTTTCATGTGAAGCTGAGCTTGTTCTAGATTTAATTTAGTTTGCTCCATCACGTCGTGTAAGGTAGATAGGAATTCGTTGGCAGCTGGTGCCTTGGAGGATGATGCAATGGGTTCTATCCTCATGTGCAGAGTGTAAGAACGAGTGACTTCAAATGGAGACTTCTTTGTTGAGGCTTGCCTCTTAGAATTATAGCTGAATTGTGCGATGGGTAACCATTGTGCCCATTTGCCTTGGCACTCTGCACAAAATATTCTTAGATACTGCTGCACATCCCTGATCATTCTTTCTGTTTGACCATTCGTCTGTGGGTGATGTGCAGTAGATAAACATTGCTTTATGTTAAGCTTCTTGCATAGCTCTGCCATGACTTGTGAAGTGAACTGTGGTCCTCGATCGGACACGATAGATAAGGGAATTCCATGGTGCTTGAAGATATGATGAAGATAGAGACTTGCTGTCTCAATGGCAGACATCGTCTTGCAACAAGGGATAAGCACCACTTCTTTCGAGAAGTGATCTACAGCTACTAGAATGCTGTCTGATCCGTTACTTTCTGGCAGATCTGTGACAAAATTGACAGATATGTCCTGCCAAGGTCCGCTAGGGACTTCTAAAGGTTGTAGTAAACCAGAGCTAGGCTGGTTGTGTTACGTGTGGCCCAGGTAGGGTCGCACGTAGACCTGCGATCGACTTGCCGGGGCAGAGTCGATGGTTCAACCGTCGAGGACGACGGCGGTGATGGCATGAAGAAGGTGCCTGAGGGATCAAGGGGATGCCAAGAGAGTGTCTTGGACGTTCAGTGTTCACTCAAGAGTCGAACGAGACTTGTAGAGATGAGGGGTCAAGGGAAGCTTGGATTCACAAGGTAAGGGGGTAAGCCGATACACAGGTAATATCGAAGCTAAGGGGAAGGCATAAAGCCAGATCGACTGGTATATATAGTGAAAGGGTGACATGTGACAGTAACGTCACAGGATCAAGGGTATGGGTTAAGGGCCGGTGTGGGAAGCGGCATTAGAATGTGAAAGAACAAGGGAGAATGTGATAGAACCATGCATGAGAGGGAAACACAAACGTGCCGGTGCATGCGGCGAGAGAAGGTGAAACACGTGTGCGATAAGGCAACACGAGGGAGATAAGTGCACAAGGGACACGTAAATATGGTGATGTACGTGTGAGATACCTCGGAGAGCCGAGGGACAAGGGTAAAGGGTTGGTGCGGACAACCGGAGAAGAGTGGAAGAGTGAGCGTTCGCGCAAGAGTAAGAGGGGAAGACGTGCCCGGCACGATGAATCGTAACAGGTTGGAGGATTTCATTCGTGCGCATCGATTGCAACGAGATACATAGTTTTTGATCTGAGTTGTGACGCCAGGCCACCAATAATGACATAAGACTAATTCAATAGTCTTTTCACTTCTGGGATGACTGGCCATAGGTGAGTCATGACATAATTTAAGGGCCTTGATTCTTACATCTTCATTATCTCCGTTTTTGGCTAGAACGTATAACTGTTGCGTCTACAAGTCTTTGCAGGCAACCACTTGGATACTAGGTGTCGAGAGGAGTATTTCTTAAGTACTACTTGTAGGAGAGAATCAAGAGAACTAGACTGGAGACTGAGCTCCATCCAGTCTTGCTTTATATACTATTCTACTTGTAGATACATGTTTTGTATCGATCTAGATACGTATCTACATATGTCCATCCCCTAGGCCCAACATGATTGACAAGAGGAGTCGGCCTGTAGCGGAGATTAATAAGTACATGAGGTATCCAGCCGTTGATCTGCTATGGGTGGGAGGAATGGAAGGTGTCAACAGTAATTAAAGATAAGGGATCACATCACAGTGACGAGGTGACTGATGTGAGGTCTGTGATGATCATGATGTATTAAATATGTATATGTGTGATCAGTGGGGTGAAAGTGAAGAGCTGAAGGCGAAGCCCACTGATCTAGAAAGGCCTGTAGATCCCCTGTGTCTAGCACAGTGTCTATGTCGGGTTTTCCTTTGATAAGATAAGGAAAGCGTTTGTATGCGTTAATTAAAGGTGAAAAATATATCTGTAACAATAACCGGTTTCCTTCTTGGTAGAGAAGCCCATTTGCTTCTTCGCACACTTTATGCTCTTTACATAGCTTCTGTACTTCCGTCTCCATCAAGAGACATATTTGGTTAAATATGTCTTGATGTAGCTGTGCCCCTTCATCGTAGATTGCGACTTTGGATGATGTTGTCCTTATTCGCTCCGGGGATATTATGGTTATTCCTTTGTTGTCATCCTCTATTCCTTCTGCATGATCTTCTCTTCAAGAGAGAGCATCTGCCTTTGCATTGGACAATCTGGGTTTATATACAAAAATGTAGTTGAATCTAGATAAATGTTGCGCCCATCTGGCTTGTCTTCTAGATAGGTTTTGCGCTTTCATGAAATATTGAAGGTTAGCATGATCATTCCATACTTCAAATAGATGTTCTGTTCCATCTAGATAATGGCGCCATTGTTCTAGCGCTCTGATGATGCTTAACATCTCTTTATCTGCAATAGGATAGTTTCTTTCTTCAGGTGACATCAAGTGTGAGCTAAATGCCACTGGATGCCATTTGTCTTCTTTTAATATAGATAGCACCACTCCTGTTGCGTAATCAGAAGCATCTGTTTCTAAACGGAATTGACAATCAATGTCTGGATAAGTGAGAATAGGAGCCATGGTAAATCGTTCTTTTAATTCATCAAAAGCATGCTGTTGTGGAGAGTCCCATTTCCAAGGGATATCTTTCTTTAGGAGGTCGTTCAGAGGTCTGGCGACTTGCGCATATCCTTCAATGAAACGACAATAGTAGTTGGCAAGACCGAGAAAGCTTTGCACCCCTTTCACGTTGGTAGGTGCTGGCCAATCTAAGATGGCATCCACCTTCTTCCGATCCATCTTGATCCCATCTTGTCCTACGACCATCCCCAAATAGTTGACTTCCTTTTTGAAGAAATGAAACTTCTCTGGCTTGGCGAAGAGATCATTTTCTTCTAGACGTTTTAACACCTTTTTGATGATATCTGTGTGCTACTGTTCATTGTCTGTTTTGGTAAATATCATGACATCATCGATGTAGACTACTACGATGTCCTCCATATCTGTGAATAGCTCGTTCATCATGGTTTGGAAGGTGGCTGGAGAGTTGCACAATCCAAAGAACATAACTAGGGGTTCGAAAGTTCCCTTATGCGTGACAAAGGCTACTTTCCATTCGTCACCTTCTTTGATGTGTACGTTATTGTATCCCCATCTAAGATCCAATGTTGTAAATAGCTTTGCTCCTTTTAATCTGTCCACGAGTTGTGAAATAAGAGGGAGGGGGTAATTATTTCGCACTGTTTGTGAATTTAGATAATGATAATCCTGCACCATGTGCTTTTGGCCATCTTTCTTGGGTACGAAGAAGACTGGTGACATTTGAGGAGATTTAGAAGGTCTGATGTATCCTTTTGATGACTGATCTTCTAGCCAATCTGACACCTCTTTCTGTTCATCTGTGCTCAAAGGTATTAATCTTCCTTTCTTCAGCTGAAAGTCTTCCCTTAGATCTATAGCATGATTCCAAGATTTTCGTGTGGGCATTCTGGTTGATGCCTTTTCTTCAAATACTTTAAGATGCTCGTGATAGCATTCTGGCACGAGTTCTGCAGCGGACTTCTTTTGATCCATAAGGGATTTAAGTCTTTCGTCCACTGCTTGTCCTATTTGGATGTTTCATTCTTGTTTTTCATTTTATTCCTTTTCTAATGTTTTTATTCTTTCATATACTTTATATTGAGCTTCTTGTTCTTCTTTTTCTAACAACTGGAGGTAAACGCTCTTATCTCTGAGCTCCCAACATTCCTTTCTGCAACTTCTTAATTTTATTTCCCTAGTTTTCCAATTGATATCTGAGTTATGCTTCTTCAACCAGGAGTAGCCGATTACCATCTGATTCTTTCCCAGATTGGTGACTTCTGCTTCGACTATCTCTCGATGTCCTTTGTAGTCTAATAATAGGGAGGCAATGTGCGTGATCTTGCCTGCCTCGTTCTGTGTACCATCTACATTATAGACGGTAAGAGGTTGTACGAGTTGCCTGAGTGGGAGAGCATGTTGCATTGCAAATACGATATCTACAAAGACGCAGTTCGCGCCTGAATCCAAGAGTGCTGATACTGAAATGAAATCTTGATTAGTGTTTTTGGGTTTTACCTTTATCTTCATTTTTAGTTCATTATCGATTTTGAGTGATCTACAAAAAATGCCTTCATCTGGGATTTGATCTGCAGGTGAGATTGAAGGGTTAGTTTTCTTTGAAGAGGAATTAAGCACCAGTGTAACGCCCCGGTCAAGCCTCTGAGAGGGCTCCTCTATCGGCAAAGAAGAAGATATAATAGTGGAAGGCGCTGCTTTCATATCGTAAATATGTAAAGTAGAGAAATGATTGTCTGTTGGAAAGTGTACCTGCTTACGCTTACCTTTGCCTAGATCAGATCCAGTTCATGAATCTAGGCTCTACCTTTTGCTGACTTCTTATTTTTGGCATCTTCGACATCCCTGAAGAACACCCTTGCTTCTTCGAATGACATGCCCCTTATTGCTGCCATGGAGTCACGTTCTTTTCCTTTTTCGGCTTGGATGCTGGGTGTATAGATGTGTGCAGTGCTTTTAGCATCATCCGAGGACATACTTCTTACCTGCCTACATCGGTAGTCTTTCTTGTGGCCATTAGACCATCCACAAAGATCACACTTGGTGGAGGGTTTCTTGTATTGTTTGGCAAAGTGGCCTACTTCACCGCAATTGTAACAAGATTTGGCTCCCTTTTGAGCTGCACTAATGTCCATTGCGTTAGGATCTTTTGGCTTAGATCCAAACCTGTACTGTGTTCTTCCTCTGATAAGATCCAGGGCTTCTAGACAATTTCCTACTTCTCGTAATGTTGTCATCATCTCATTCACTGTGTTCTTCCTTAGATTGTTTCTTCAAATATAGTCCATAAGATATTGTTTAGTGTTCTGCTCTAGGAGGTATACTCCATGTGGGTCTCCTAATTCAGCCTTTTCAATTTCCGTATACCATTTGACAAGGAAGTTATCGATTGGTTGATTTAGTCCTTGTTTCATCTTGTTGATCTTTTTGGTAGCCCTATCCTTGATGTTACTACCTCTGAAGAGACTTCTTAGTTCACCTTCCAGGTCATTCCAACTATACCCTTTGTTTGAGTACATACACTGTATCCTTAGTTGTGCAAAAGGTCCCACTTTTGCCCCTTTTAATCTAGAGAGCACTGCTAAGATTGCTTCTCCTAACTTGGGTTGTATCGCATGCTTGTTTACTTCGATCCATGCTTGGATCTTTGCCCACCATTTGTCAAATTTGATGAAGAATCTGTCATAATCTCCTGAGTCTGTGAAGATTTCTACTTTTCTGGAGGAAGTGTATGATGGTCTTTCTTCCTTTTCTCTTTCTTTCCCAGATCCGCTCGGTGTAGATTGCCTAGTTGGTGGTTTCATTTGTGGGGTTAATGCTAGGATCATTTGCTCGATGCGTATTACTGCGTTGTTTAGCCTAGTCATTTCATTTGTAAGGTGCTTATATCTTTGGTCTTGTGTTTGGGCGAATTGTGCTATCGCTTCTAGATGATTAGCACTGGTGTCTGCAAAAGTGGTACGGAGATCTTGTGCTGTGATAGGGATGAAAGACATTGTGATTGATTGTGAAGTGACTAGTATTTGTAGTTTTTGCGCTGTTATACTCTTAGCTGAACTCTACTATAGTGATCGTTCCTTCTGAACATTTTGGGATACTCGCATTTCTGCCTTTTAGTGTGAGGTTGCTCTTTGTCTTGTTCCTCTGAGGCTTCTCTGTATCGCCTCCTTGCTATGCTTGCTTCTCTGATAAACTGCTGTGCACCTAGGGTTGCTTCTAGACGAATGTTACATGGTGTTACAGCTATATAAGTGTTACAGCTATATATTTTTCTCACCTTTACTCAGCGCACACAAACACTTTCTTTATCTTATCAAGGGAAAACCTGACCTAGACACTGTGCTAAACACAGGGGATCTACGGGCCCTTCCAAATCAATGGGCTTCACTTTCACTCCTTCACTTTCACCCCATTGATCACAGTACGTATTTAATACATTGTGATCATCAGAGACCTTACATCAGTCACCTCGTCACTGTGATGTGATCCCTTATCTTTAATCACCGTTGACATCTTCCATTCCCCCCACCTGCAGCAGATTAATGGCTGGATACCTCATGTATTTATTAATCTCCGTTACAGGCCGACTCCTCATGTCGATCATGTTGGGCCTAGGGGATGGACTTATGTAGATACATATCTAGATCGATACACAACATGTATCTACACGTAGAATAGTATATAAAGCGAGACTGGATGGAGCTCAGTCTCCAGTCTAGTTCTCTTGTTCCCTGCCTACAAGTTCCCCCTTAGATAGTCATTCCACTCGACGTTTAGAGATAGTGATTGCCCTGCAAGACTGTAGTCGCAACATCACCCGTGATATGTTAACGGTTGGATGGATTCGCATAGAAGATGGTAGGCGAAGGGTTATTGCATTATCCCCAACTAGTGTGATGATGTCATATGGCCCTAACCATTGTTCTGTTAACTTGTGACTTGCATGCGGCAACCTTAAGTTATCTGTGGAAAGCCACACTTTATCTCCAACGTTATAGGGAGGAGTCTCCTTTCTATGCTTATCAGCTTGTGCCTTCATGCGCAGCTGAGCTTGTTCTAAATTTAATTTAGTTTGCTCTGTCACATCGTGTAGTGTGGATAGGAATTCATCGGCAGCTGGTGCCTTGGAGGATGATGCAATGGGTTCTATTCCCATGTGTGGAGTATAGGAATGAGTGACTTCAAATGGAGACTTCTTGGTGGAGGCTTGCCTCTTAGAGTTATAGCTGAATTGTGCGATGGGTAGCCATTGTGCCCATTTGCCTTGGTGCTCTGCGCAGAACAGTCTTAGATATTGCTGCACGTCCCTGATCATTCTTTCTGTTTGACCATCCATTTGTGGGTGATGTGCAGTAGATAATCGTTGTTTTATATTAAGCTTCTTGCATAGCTCTGCCATGACTTGTGAAGCAAACTGTGGTCCTCGATCGGACACTATAGATAAAGGAATTCCATGATGCTTGAAGATGTGGTGGAGGTAGAGACTTGCTGTCTCAATGGTGGATGTCGTCTTGCAACAAGGGATAAGCACCACTTCCTTCGAGAAGTGATCTACAGCTACTAGGATGCTGTCTGATCCATTACTTTCTGGCAGATCGGTGACGAAATTGACAGATATGTCCTGCCAGGGTCTGCTAGGGACTTCTAGGGGTTGCAATAAATCAGAGCTAGGCTAGTTGGAAGGTTTCATTCGTGCGCATCAATCACAATGAGATACATAATCTTTGATTTGAGTTGTGACAGGGGCCACCAATAGTGATGTAAGACTAGATCAATAGTCTTTTCATTTCCGGGATGACCTGCCATAGGCGAGTCATGACATAATTTAAGGGTTTTGATTCTTAGATCTTCGTTATCTCCGTTTTTGGCTGGAACGTATAACCGGTTTCCTTCTTGGTATAGAAGCCCATTTGCTTCTTCACACACTTTGTGTTCTTTACATAACTTCTATACTTCTGTCTCCATCAAGAGACATGTTTGATTAAATATTGTTACAGCTATACAATTTTTACCCTTTCTTTGCACATATGGACGCTCTCTTTATCTTATCATAGGGAAAACCCGACCTAGACACTGTGCTAGACACAGGGGATCTACGGGCCCTTCTAGATCAGTGGGCTTCACCTTCAGCTCTTCACTTTCGCCCCAC
>JBBPTX010000674.1:0-18276 GCA_038094595.1 Pulveroboletus aff. annulatus | reverse complement strand
GTGTAGATACATGTTATGTACCAATCTAGATACGTATCTACATAAGTCCATCCCCTAGGCCCAACATGATCGACATGAGGAGTCGGCCTGTAACGGAGATTAATAAGTACATGAGGTAGCCAGCCGTTGATCTGCTGCGGGTGGGTAGAATGGAAGATGTCAATGGTAATTAAAGATAAGGGATCACATCACAGTGATGGGGTGACTGATGTAAGGTCTGTGATGATCACGATGTAATTAAATACGTGCTGTGATCAATGGGGCGAATGTGAAGGAGCGAAGGTGAAGCCCATTGATCTGGAAGGGCCCGTTAGATCCCTGTGTCTAGCACAGTGTCTACTGTCGGGTTTTCCCTTGATAAGATAAAGGGGGCATCTGTATGCGCTAAGTAAAGATGAAAAATATATAGCTGTAACAGTAGTAAAGTAGGAGTCAGAGGAGAACTTGCTATCTAGAGCGAGCACAAAGAGTGAGAAGGATTCCAATGACTGGCCAGAGCCAGCAGTCACAGAAGAAGAGTTCTGGAGGGTTCTAGAACAAGACCTTCAACCTGAGAGTTTTGGTAATGGTGCAGAAGTTGATGTTATCACCACCAATCTAAAGTTCACCAGGAACACCTATTATTGGAACCCCACACCCTCTTACCACATTCTAAGCCTGGCAACAGATCTAGCCTCACTTAGACACCCCACAACCCCGATTCCTGACGTCATAGGCCCTGACCCTTTTGCTTGGCCTACCGCACCACATAACACCTGCTTAGAAGCAACCCTAGGTGCAGCACAGGCAGAGAGAGAAATAAGCATCGCTAGAAGGCGATACAGAGAGACTACAGAGGAACCAGAAGATGAAGAACCACATTGCATGAAGAGATAGCATTGCGAGTATCCACAAACCATAAGATGAAATGACAGATTTAGCAGAGTTCAACTAAGGGTTCAACAAAGAAAGAATTACAAGTACTAGTCACCTTTACAATACATGTTACAGCTCTATTTATTTTTCACTTTTACTTATGCATACAGACATTCTTTATCTAATCAAAGGGACAACCCGACATAGACACTGTGCTAAGTCACAGGGGATCTACGGGCCCTGCATGATCTGTGGGCATTCTCCTTCACACTTTCACTTTCGCCCCACAGATCACAGAACAAATTTAATTACCATGATCACTGCAGACCTTCACTCAGTCACCTCATCACCTGCAGTGTGATCCCTTATCTTTAATTACCGTTGACACCCTTCCATTCTACCACCCGCAGCAGATCAATGGCTGGTTGTCTCGTGTATGTTAATCTCCGCTGCTAGCAGTAGGCCACATGTCGATCACTTAGGGCCAAGGGGATGGACTTATATAGATAATGTATCTAGATTGATACATCACATGTAACAACAGTAGTATAGTATATAAAGTGAGACTGGACGAGGCTAAGTCCTCAGTCTAGTTCTCCTGTTCTCTGCCTACAAAGCACACTCTAAGAATTCCCTCGACATCTAAGTTAGTGGTGATTGCCTACAAAGATTGTAGTCACAACAATACACAATGTCTTTTGTCCAGACCACCAGAACAGAGCTCTCCACCATCTTCACAAACCCAAATGTGAACCATTGAGGAGCAATTGCGGATTTTGCACAAACACAAGATCAAAGATTTGATCATCTCGCTAATGAAATAATGCAGCTAAAGAACACAGTCGCTGCCATACAACAATAACTCCAACAAGTGCTCCAAACCTTAGGGGCATCAAAACCACCTACAAGACAACCTACTCCAAGCAGATCAGGAGTAGCATCAACAACAACCACACATCTATATGCCTCATCAAGGAAAGTAGAGGTATTCGCAGATCCTGGGGAATTTGATGGAAACCCAGTGAAATTTATTGAATGGTGGTCAAAAATACAGGCATGGATCAAACTAAATTCGCACATAGTAGCTGAATGATCTCCAAAAGTGGTACTAGCAGTCTTGTCAAGGTTAAAAGGATCCAAGGCAGGACCATTCACACAAGTAAGCCTACAAGAGTTCCAAAAAGGGAATTACCCATGGGCACAACTAGAAAAGGACATCATAGAAATGTTCCAAGGAAATCTGGTAAAAGATCACACCACAAAGAGAATCAATGATATGCACTAAGGAAAAGACCAATCAATCGACGACTTCATAGTCAGATGGAGAAATGAGTTCAACAAGGCGGGCCTTGGGGAACCACATGGAGTATGGCTCTTAGAAAATAGAGTCAAGAGGTCCATCATTGACTATATTTGGAAAAATGGTCTAAGGAGCGAAGATCTTACTGAAACCTTGGAAAACATTTGAAAAGTAGAACTACGTCTTGAAAGTTTGGAAATGATTAGAGGAAAAACACAATATTGTTTTCAAAATAAAAGGAAAAAGGATCCTAATGCCATGGACATTTCAGCAGCCCAGAAAGGGGCCAAGTCTTGTTACAACTGCGGTGAAGCAGGCCACTTCGCCAAACAATGCAAGAAACCATCCACCAAATGTGATCTCTGTGGATGGTCTAATGGCCACAAGAAAGAATGCCGAAGAAGGCAGATAAGGCAAACATCTTTGGATGATGTTAAAAGCACCGAACACATCTACACACCCAGCACACAAGCCAAGAAAGGAAAAGGCTGTGACCCCACAGCAGCAATAAGGGGAATGATGTTTGACGAAGCAAGGGCGTTCTTCAGGGATGTCAAGGATACCGAGAATAAGAAATTGGGAAAAGGAAGAGCTTAGATTCAGGAACTAGGCCTGATCTAAGCAAAGGTAAGCAAAAGCAGGTACATTTTCCAATGGACAATCGTTTCTCTAGTCTACATATTTATGATACCGAAGCAGCACCTTCCACTATTATTTCATATTCTTCTTTGCCAACAGAGGGGTCCTCTCAGAGGCTCAACCAGGGCATCACACTGGTGCTTAATTCCTCTTCAAAGAAAGCTAAAACTTCTATCTCATCTGCAGATCAAATCCCAGAAGAAGGCATATTCTGTAGATTATTAAAAATCGATAATGAACTAAAAATGAAGATAAAGATAAAATCTAAAAACACTGATCAAGACTTTATTCCAGTTTTGGCATTATTGGACTCAGGCACAAACTGCGTCTTCATAGATAACATATTTGCAATGCAGCACACACTCCCATTAAAGCAGCTTGCACAACCCCTCACTGTCTATAGCATAGACGGTATGCAAAACGAAGCAGGAAAAATTACACATGTCATATCACTCCTGCTAGATTACAAAGGACATTGGGAAATGGTTGAAGCAGAAGTCACCAGTTTAGGAAAAAATCAAATGGTGATCGGCTACTTCTAATTAAAGAAATATAACCCAGATATCAATTGGAAGACTGGGGAAATTAAACTAAGGAGTTGTGGAAAAGAATGCTGGGAACTTAGAGATAAAAGTGTTTATCTCAGGATATTGGAAAAAGAAGAGCAGGAAGCTCAATATAAAGTTTATGAAACCATAAAAAATTTAGAAAAGAAACAAAATGAAAAACAAGAATGAAACATTAGAATAGGACAAGCAGTGGACAAAAAGCTTAAATCCCTTATGGATCAAAAGAAGTCCACTGCAGAATTAGTACCAGAATGCTATCATGAATATTTAAAAGTCTTTGAAGAAAAGGTATCCACTAGAATGCCCACATGAAAATCCTGGAATCATACCATAGATCTAAAAGAGGATTTTCAACCAAAGAAAGGAAGACTTATACCCCTAAGCGCAGATGAACAAAAGGAAGTGTCGGATTGGCTAGATAATCAATCCTCTAAAGGGTATATTAGACCCTCTAAATCATCTCAAACTTCGCCAGTCTTCTTCGTACCAAAAAAGGATGGAAGAAAGCATATGGTACAAGATTACCAATATCTAAACTCACAAACAATATGAAATAATTATCCTCTCCCTCTCATTTCACAGCTCGTAGACCAATTGAAAGGAGCTAAGATGTTCACCACGTTGGATCTCAGATGGGGATACAATAACGTATGAATCAAAGAAGGAGATGTTATAGCCCTATTTATTTTTTACGCTTTACTTGCACATACGGATGCCTTTTATCTAATCAAAGGGATAATCCGACATAGACACTGTGCCAGTCACAGGGGATCTATGGGCCCTGCACGATCTGTGGGCATTCTCTTTCACCTCTTCACTTTGGACCCACAGATCACAGAATGTATTTAATTACCGTGATCATTGCAGACCTTCACACAGTCACCCACATCACTGCAATGTGATCCCTTATCTTTAATTACTGTTGACATCCTTCCATTCTACCACCCACAGCAGATCAACGGCTGGAAACCTCATGTATGATAATCTCTGCTGCAAGCAGTAGGCTGCATGTCGATCACTTAGGGCCAAGGGGATGGACTTATGTAGATACATATCTAGATCGGTACACAACATGTATCTACAATTAGAATAGTATATAAAACAGGACTGGACGAGGCTAAGTCCTCAGTCTAGTTCTCTTGTCTCCTGCCTACAAAGCACCTCATAAGATAGTACCCTCCCTTCGACATCTGAGGATAGTGATTGCCTGCAAAGAACTTGTAGTCACAACACTAGAACTAGACTGTCTATAACCTTTCACCCTTTCCCTATCACCAGACAAGCGAACGCGTCTAGTCTCCCACTTTGCTACCCATCAACTTCAGCAAGTGAGCATGTTCTTTGGGGCTACTAGGATATGCTAAAGATCAAGCTATCTAGTGCCCATCTCTTTTCACCAATCTCTTCTTCCCTTAGCAGCCTACTCCCCTTGGGTCAATCAGCAGAACCCCTGGGAACCAGTAGATGCACCACCAGTAGTAGTAGCAGAACCCGTAGTTAAAGAGGAGTCCAGGGAGAACTCACTATCGAGAGCAAGCACAGAGAGTGAGAAAGACCCCAATGACTGGCCAGACCCGGCAGTCACCGAAGAAGAGTTTTGGAGGATTCTAGAGCAGGATCTTCAACCTGAGTGTTGCGACTACAAACTTTGTAGGCAATCACCACTAACTTAGACGTTGAGAGGATCTTAAGACTGCTGCTTTCGTAGGCAGAGAACAGGAGAACTAGACTGAGGACTTAGCCTCGTCCAGTCTCGCTTTATATACATTTCTATTGTAGATACATGTTTTGTATCGATCTAGATATGTATCTACATAAGTCCATCCCCTTGGCCCTAAGTGATTGACATGCGGCCTGCTGCAAGCAGCGGAGATTAACATACATGAGAAGTCCAGCTGTTGTTCTGCTGCGGGTGGTAGAATGGAAAGGTGTCAATGGTAATTAAAGATAAGGGATCACACTGCAGGTGACGAGGTGACTGAGTGAAGGTCTGCAGTGATCACGGTAATTAAATACGTTCTGTGATCTGTGGGGCAAATGTGAAAATGTGAAATAGAATGCCCACAGATCGAGTTGGGCCCGTAGATCCCCTGTGACTAGCACAGTGTCTATGTTGGGTTGTCCCTGTAGATTAGATAAAAGCATCCATGTGCGTAAGTAAAGTGAGAAAAAGTGAGTAAGTAAATAGAACTGTAACACTGAGAGTTTTGGTAATGGTGCAGAAGTTGATGTCATCACCACCGATCTAAGATTCACCGGGGATACCTATTATTGGAACCCCACACCTTCCTATCACACTCTAAGCTCGGCAACAGATCTTGCCTCACTTAGATATCCCACAACCCCTGAATGGAGTCCATCAAGATCTCCACACCCTGATCCTTTTGCGTGGCCCACAGCACCACGTAACATCCACATAAATGCAACCTTAGGTGCATCACAAGCAGAGAGAGAGATAAGTGTTGCTAGAAGGCGATATCGAAACAATCAGAAGAATCAGATGAAGAATCACATCGTGTGAAGAGACAGCACCGTGAGTATCCACAAACCATAAGGCGGAATAATAGATATAGCAGAATACAGTTAAGGGTTCAACAAAGAAAAACGTACAAATACTAGTTACTACTTCACTAAATCACAATGTCTTTCCAACCCATCACATCCGCCAACCTCACAGAGATCTTCAGAGAAGGAGATTGGACCAAAAATCAACAAGCAATCATACAATTTGCCCAAACACAAGAGGACAAATTTCAGCACCTAACTGACGAAGTACAAAGACTTAACCAGGCAGTAAATCGCATTGAAGCAATGCTGCAAGCACTCGCATCACAGATTCCACAACCAAGACCACCAACAAGGCAGCCAACCCCTAGCGGATCAGGGGCGGCACAAACAATGCAACCAACTCACAGCTCATCCTGAAAAGTAGAGGTCTTTGCAGACCCAGGAGAATATGATGGATTCTTCGCCAAATTCGATGAATGGTGGGCGAAGATGAAAGCATGGATACAAATCAATGCACATGCCATAGCTCCCTACAGCCACGATGCAATGCTAGCAGTTTTATCCAGATTAAAAGGGCCACGGGCAGGACCCCTCGCACAACTAAGGATAACAAACCTCTACTCTGATCCCACATATACTTGGCCTGTCATGGAAGACGAGTTAAGACAACTCTTTAGAGGAAGCAATGTGAAAGACAGAGCTTCGAAAAGGGTTAATGAAATGAAACAAGGAAATACTCAGCTAATCAATGATTTCCTTGTTAAATGGTTAGCAGAATTCCAAAAGTCGGAATTGGGAGAACCACATGGGGTATATCTTCTAGAGCATAACATCAAGTGATACATCATGGACTATATCTGGAAGAATGGTCTCAGAAAAGACATGCTCAAAGAAACCATGGAAACAATAAGAGATATAGGACATCATCTTGAAAGCTTAGACCTCATCAGGGGATGTACCCAGTTTAGATTCCAATCCAAAGCAAAAGACCCTGACACAATGGACATTTCGGCGGCTCAGAAAGGGGCCAAATCATGCTATAACTGTGGCAAAACAGGACACTTCGCCAAACAATGTAAAAAGCCTTCTACAAAATGTGATCTATGTGGCTGGTCGAATGGTCATAAGAAAGATTGCCGAAGAAGGCAGGTAAGAAGTACGTCTTCGGATGACGTTAAAAGCACTGAACACATCTATATGCCTGGCACACAAGCCGAAAAGGGAAAAGGCCAAGACCCCATGGCAGCAATCAGGGGTATGTCATTTGATGAAGCAAGGGCGTTCTTCAGGGACATTGAAGACTCTGAGAATAAGAAATCGGGAAAAGGCAAAGCTTAGATGTGGGATCTGGGCCCGATCTAAGCAAAGGTAAATCTAAGCAGGTATACTTTTCAATGGACAATCGTTTTTCTACTTTACATATGTACGATACGGAAGCAGCACCTTCCACTATTATATCTTCTTCTTTGCCGATAGAGGAGTCCTCTCAGAGGCTTGGCTGGGGCATCACACCAGTGCTTAATTCCTCTCTAAAGAAAGCTAACCCTATGATCTCACCTGCAGATCAAATCCCAGATGAAGGCATATTTTGCAGATCATTAAAAATTGATAACGAACTAAAAATGAAGATAAAGGTAAAACCCAAAAACACTGATCAAGACTTTATCTCTGTTTCATCACTCTTGGATTCAGGTGCAAATTGTGTCTTCATAGATAATGTATTCACAATGCAGCATGCTCTCCCTTTAAAACAACTCAAGCAACCCCTTACCGTCTATAATGTGGATGGTACCCAAAATGAAGCAGGCAAAATCACACATGTTGCCTCTCTCTTATTAGATTACAAAGGACATCGAGAATTAGTTGAAGCAGAAGTAACTAGTCTGGGAAAGAACCAGATGGTCATCGGCTATTCTTGGTTAAGGAAACATAATCCAGATATCAATTGGAAAACTGGAGAAATCAGATTGAGAAGTTGTGGAAAAGAATGCTGGGAACTCAGAGACAAAAGCATCTATCTCAGATTATTAGAGAAAGAAGAGCGGGAAGCTCAATATAAAGTCTACGAAAGAATAAAAACATTGGAAAAGGAGCAAAACAAAAAACAAGAAAGAAACATTAGAATAGGACAAGCAGTGGACGAAAAGCTTAAGTCCCTTATGGATCAAAAGAAGTCCGCTGCAGAGTTGGTACCAGAATGTTACCATGAATATTTAAAAGTCTTCGAAGAAAAGGCATCTACTAGAATGCCCATATGCAAACCTTGGGATCATGCCATAGATCTCAAAGAAGACTTTCAATCAAAGAAGGGAAGGTTAATACCTCTAAGCGTTGATGAACAAAAGGAAGTATCAGATTGGCTAGATGACCAATTATCCAAAGGATACATCAGACCCTCAAAATCACCTCAGACGTCACTAGTTTTCTTTGTACCTAAGAAGGATGGAAGAAAATGAATGGTGCAGGATTACTGATATTTAAATTCCCAAACAATATGAAACAATTACCCCCTCCCTCTCATTTCACAGCTCATAGATCGATTAAAAGGGGCCAAATTGTTTACCATGTTAGATCTCAGATGGGGATATAACAACGTACGAATTAAAGAAGGTGACAAATAGAAAGCAGCCTTCGTCACATATAAAGGATCCTTTGAACCTCTAGTAATGTTCTTTGGATTATGCAATTCACCAGCCACTTTTCAAACCATGATGAATGAGTTGTTCCAAGATATGGAAGATGTCGTGGTCATATATATTGATGATGTCATGATCTTCATGAAGATGGACAACGAGGCAGAACATGCCAAAATTGTAAAGAAAGTATTAAAACGTCTTGAAGAAAATGACCTTTTTGTGAAACCAGAGAAATGGCACTTCTTCAAGAAAGAAGTAGATTATCTAGGCATGATCGTAGGAAAAGATGGGATCAAGATGGATCATAAAAAGGTTGATGCTATCCTAGATTGGCCTGCTCCCACCAATGTCAAAGGAGTTCGAAGCTTCCTTGGACTTGCCAATTATTATCGACGATTCATAGAAGGATATGCACAGGTTGCTAGACCACTTAATGATCTATTAAAGAAGGACATTCCCTGGACTTGGGGACAGTCACAACAAGAAGCTTTTGACAAGTTAAAAGAAAGATTTACAACTGCGCCAATCTTGGCCTATCCAGACATTGATTGTCAATTTAGATTAGAAACAGATGCATCAGACTTCGCCACAGGAGCAGTCTTATCTATTTTCAAAGAAGAAAAATGGCATCCAGTAGCATATAGTTCTCACTCGATGTCGCCAGAAGAACGAAATTATCCCATAGCGGATAAGGAGATGCTGAGCATTATTAGGGCGCTAGAACAATGGCATCATTATTTAGAAGAAACAGAACATCCATTTGAAATATGGAATGATCATGCAAACTTGCAATACTTTATGAAAGTCCAAGATCTATCTAGAAGACAAGCAAGATGGGTGCAGTACCTTTCAAGATTTAACTATGCATTTGTGTATAAACCAGGAACATTCAATGCGAAGGCAGATGCTCTCTCTCGAAGAGAAGATCATGCTGAAGGGATAGAGGACGATAATAAAGGAGTTACTATGATATCCCTGGAGCGGATAAGGACAACATCATCCAAAGTCACAATCTACAATGAAGGGGCACAGCTACAACAAGAAATATTTAATCAAACATGTCTCTTGACAGAGACAGAAGTACAGAAACTATGTAAAAATCATAAAGTTTGTGAAGAAGCCAACAGACTTCTTTACCAAGAAGGAAACCGGTTATACATTCTGGCCAAAAATGGAGATAACAAAGATTTACGAATGAAAGTTCTTAAATTATGTCATGACTCGCCTATGGCAGGTCATCCCGGAAATGAAAGAGAATGCCCACAGATTGTGCAGGGCCCGTAGATCCCCTGTGTCTAGCACAGTGTCTATGTCGGGTTGTCCCTATGATTAGATAAAAGAGTGTCCATATGCACAGGAAAAGGTGAAAAATAAATAGGGCTGTAACACTACCCCCTGTCTAAGGATCGACTTCCAGGCGATCAAAAGGGTGTGTCGAAGGCATAGTTAAATCTTCACGTTCGTGAAAGCATTGTATAAATGCCGAATGAGACATCCGCAACCGTCGAGGTGCAGAAGGATGCTCCCTATGGAAATCGCCGATGGCATCAAGTGCACCCAGTAGAAGATTAACTTCCGGTTCCCAAGTTCGATCTGTCTCATTGTACCCTAGCCAATGGACTAGGTACTCAAGGTGACGACCTTTGAATCTACTAGCGATGATTCGTTCTACTTCATATAAGTTATCTCGGTCCTCGGTTACCTGTATAGGGCCGGGAGCGATTACGGGCTGACCCTGGAGTCTATCCTTATAAGGTTTGACCCATGATACGTTAATGGTTGGATGGATCCGCATAGAGGATGGTAAGCGAAGGGTAATTGCATTATCCCCGACTAGTGTGATGATGTCATAAGGCCCTAACCATTTCTCTGTTAATTTGCGGCTTGCACATGGCAACCTTAAATTATCTGTTGATAACCATACTTTATCTCCAACGTTATAGGGAGGAGGCTCCTTTCTATGTTTGTCAGCTTGTGCCTTCATTCGTAGCTGAGCCTCTTCGAGATTTAATTTAGTCTGCTTCATCACATCGTGTAGGTTTGAAAGGAATTCATTGGCAGCTGGTGCCTTGGAGGATGAAGATATGGGTTCTACTCCCATGCGTGGCGTGTAGGAACGTGTGACTTCAAATGGAGACTTCTTCGTTGAGGCTTGCCTCTTAGAGTTATAACTAAATTGTGCGATGGGTAACCACTGCGTCCATTCGTGTTGGCGCTCTGCGCAGAATATTCTTAGATACTGCTGCACGTCCCTGATCATTCTCTCAGTTTGACCATCTGTTTGGGGGTGATGTGCAGTGGATAAACATTGTTTAATATTAAGCTTCCTGCATAGCTCTGTTACGAATTGATTTTGTGAAACTGACTTTTTCGCATTTTCATCATTATCTAATCTTATCAGTCCATGATCTTATCTAAGATCACTCTCTTCGCTATTCCCTTCACCTTCTTACCGATTAGATAAGATATGATGTCATCATGACATCACAGGTCTAGATGCCTCACCACATACGCATTACTTTAATCCCCTTGCTCTAGACCTACTTCACTCATTCACCCTTCCATTCTTTCATATGTATACCACACCTTAGCCAGCATGAACACTGCCCTACTCCACCATGACATCATACCCTTTACCTTACCCTCTACCCAGCTGGCTTAGAACATTGTATCTCCACTTGTATCATAGTGTATAAATACAGGGAACACTTGGGGATACTTCCCTAAGTTGTTCCACCTGATTACCTCCTATTCTCTTGCCCAAGAAGATCCAGCCCTTCTTGTGAACGTCACAGTCACAGCAAGCCTTGCCTCATACATTCCCTGAATATCTGAGCAACTTCGAGAGTTCATCCTTACGCTTCCCAATTCATCTCATCCGTCTCCCCTTGGACTGATTAGATATCTTGTCTCGCTCCTTGTATAGATAAGATTTCGTTCAGCCTCCCTCACTTCAGTCATACGAAGAGAGTAGTCGCTTCAGCTCTGCCATTACTTGCGAAGCGAACTGTGGTCCTCAATCGGACACAATAGATAGCGGGATTCCATGATGCTTAAAGATGTGATGTAGATAGAGACTTGCTGTCTCAATGGCAGACGTCGTCTTGCGACAAGCGATAAGCACCACTTCTTTCGAAAAGCGATCTACAGCAACTAAAATGCTGTCCGATCCATTACTTTCTGGCAGATCGGTGATAAAATCAACAGATATGTCCTGCCAGGGTCCACTAGGGACTTCTAAAGGCTGTAATAGACCAGAACTGGGCTGGTTTGAAGGTTTCATTCGTGCGCATTGATTGCAACGAGATATATAATCTTTGATTTGAGTTGTGGCACCAGGCCACCAGTAGTGTCGTAAGACTAATTCAATAGTCTTTTCATTTCCGGGATGACCTGCCATAGGTGAGTCATGACATAATTTAAGAACTTTCATTTGTAAATCTTCGTTATCTCCATTTTTGGCCAGAACATATAACCGGTTTCCTTCTTGATGAAGAAGTCCGTTAGCTTCTTCACATACTTTATACTCTTGGCATAATTTCTGTACTTCTGTCTCCATCAAGAGACATGTTTGATTAAATATTTCTTGTTGTAACTGTGCCCCTTCATCGTAGATTGTGACTTTGGATGATGTTGTCCTTATCCGCTCCGGGGAAATCATGGTGATTCCTTTATTATCGTCCTTTATTCCTTCAGCATGATCTTCTCTTCTAGAGAGGGCATCCGCTTTAGCGTTGGACGTCCCTGGTTTATACATGAATGTATAGTTGAATCTTGATAAATATTGTGCCCATCTGGCCTGTCTCCTAGATAGGTCTTGTGCTTTCATAAAATACTGGAGATTTGCATGGTCGTTCCATATTTCAAATGGATTCTCCGTTCCTTCTAAATAATGACCCCATTGCTCTAGTGCCCTGATGATGCTCAACATCTCTTTGTCAGCAATAGGATAGTTTCTTTCTTCTGGTGACATCGAGTGGGAGCTGTATGCCACTGGATGCCATTTCTCTTCTTTTAATATAGATAAGACTGCTCCAGTTGCGAAATCTGAAGCATCTGTTTCTAATCTGAATTGACAATCAATGTCTAGGTAAGCCAAGATTGGCGCTGTCGTAAACTTTTCTTTTAGCTTATCAAAAGCATTTTGTTGTAATTGATCCCAAGTCCAGGGGACATCTTTCTTTAATAAGTCATTAAGCGGCCTGGCGACTTGTGCATATCCTTTTACGAATCTTCGATAATAGTTGGCGAGCCCGAGAAAGCTTCGTACTCCTTTGATGTTCACGGGTGCTGGCCGATCTAAGATGGCTTCGACCTTTTTGCGATCCATCTTTATTCCATCTTTTCCTACGACCATTCCTAAATAATCTACTTCTTTCTTGAAGAAGTGGCACTTTTCTGGTTTTGCAAATAAGTCATTTTCTTCAAGACGTTTTAGCACCTTTTTCACGATCTCGGTGTGTTCTGCTTCGTTTTCCGTCTTTGTGAAGATCATGATGTCATCGATATAAACTACTACCACGTCTTCCATGTCAGCGAATAATTCGTTCATCATGGTTTGGAATGTGGCCGGTGAATTGCATAATCTGAAGAACATGACTAGAGGTTCAAAGGATCCTTTATGCGTGACAAAGGCTGCTTTCCATTCGTCACCTTATTTGATTCGTACATTGTTGTATCCCCATCTGAGATCCAATGTGGTAAATAATTTAGCCCCCTTTAATCGATCCATGAGCTGTGAGATAAGGGGCAGAGGATAATTATTTCGGATAGTTTGGGAGTTTAGATATCGGTAATCTTGTACCATGCATTTTCTTCCATCTTTCTTTGGTACGAAGAATACTGGTGATGTCTGAGGTGATTTCGAGGGTTTGATGTATCCTTTTGATAATTGGTCATCTAGCCAATCTGATACTTCTTTCTGTTCATCAATGCTCAGGGGGATCAACCTTCCCTTCTTCGATTGGAAGTCCTCTTTGAGATCTATTGGGTGATCCCAAGGTTTTCGTATAGGCATCCTGGTAGACGCCTTTTCTTCAAAGACTTTTAGATATTCGTGGTAACACTCTGGTACCAGTTCCGCAGCGGACTTCTTTTGATCCATAAGGGACTTAAGCTTTTCGTCCACTACTTGTCCTATTCTAATATCTCTTTCTTGTTTTTCATTTTGTTCTTTTTCTAATGTTTTTATTCTTTTGTAGACTTTATATTGTGCTTCTTGTTCTTCTTTTTCCAATAATCTGAGATAGACACTTTTGTCTCTTAGTTCCCAGCATTCTTTCCCACAACTTCTTAATTTAATTTCCCCAGTTTTCCAGTTTACATCAGGATTGTGCTTCTTTAGCCAAGAATAGCTGATAACCATCTGGTTCTTTCCCAGGCTAGTCACTTCTGCTTCGACTAATTCTTGATGTCCTTTATAGTCTAATAACAGCGAGGCAATGTGCGTAATTTTGCCTGCTTCGTTTTGTGTACCGTCCACATTATAGACAGTTAGGGGTTGCGCGAGTTGTCTTAAAGGTAGAGCATGCTGCATCGCGAATACATTATCTACAAAGATGCAATTTGCGCCTGAGTCCAAGAGAGCGGAAGCTGAGATGAAATCTTGATCACTGTTTTTGGGTTTTATCTTTATCTTCATTTTTAGCTCATTATTGATTTTCATGAATCTGCAAAATATACCCTCTTCTGGGATTTGATCTGCAGGTGAGACCGAAGGGTTAACTTTCTTTAAAGAGGAATTAAGCACCGATGTGACGCCCCAGCCGAGCCTCTGAGAGGACTCCTCTGTTGGCAAAGAAGAAGAAATAATAGTGGAAGGCGCAGCTTCCATATCATACACATGTAAACTACTGAAGCAATTGTCCGTTGGAAATTGTACCTGCTTTTTCTTACCTTTGCTTAGATTAGGCCCAGATCCCGTATCTAAGCTTTGCCTTTCCCAATTTCTTGTTTTCGGAATCTTCAACATCCCTAAAGAATGCCCTCGCTTCTTCGAAGGTCATTCCCCTAACTGCTACCGATGGGTCTTGGCCTTTTCCTTTTTCGGCTTGTACACCAGGTGTGTATATGTGCTCAGTGCTTTTAACGTCATCCGAAGACATTTGCCTAATTTGCCTTTTTCAGCATTCCTTCTTATGACTGTTGCTCCATCCGCATAGGTCACATTTAGTAGAGGGCTTTTTACATTGTTTTGCAAAATGCCCTGTTTCTCCACAATTATAACAGGATTTGACCCCCTTTTGGGCTGCTCCTATGTCCATTGCATTGGGGTCTTTGGTTTTTGATGATTCAAATCTGAATTGAGTGCGTCCTCTAATGAGATCCAGACTTTCAAGATGGTGTCCTACTTCTCTCATTACTTCTATTGTTTCCAGAACCGTATCTTTCCTTAGACTGTTTTTCCAGATATAATCGGTGATGTATCTTTTGACGCTATGTTCTAAAAGGTACACTCCATGTGGACCTCCTAATTCTGCTTTCTCGAATTCTGCTAGCCACTTGACGAGGAAGTCATCGATGAGTTGGTTAGATCCTTGTCTCATGTCGTTTACTCTTTTCATGGCCCTGTCTTTTACGTTGCTCCCTCTAAAGAGATCTCGTAATTCTCCTTCGAGGTCTCTCCAGCTATATCCTTGGTTTGTGTAGAGTTTTTGTAGTCTCAACTGAGCGAAGGGCCCTGCCCTTGGTCCTTTCAGTCTTGACAATACTGCTAGTATCGCGTCTCCACTATGAGGGGTTATGGCATGCTGATTTATCTGTATCCATGCCTGGATCTTTGCTCACCATTCATCAAATTTGGCAAATGACCCATCAAAGTCTCCTGGATCTGCGAAGACTTCTACTTTTCGAGACGTATTGATAGTGGGTTTCATCTGTGTAGCCCCTGATCTGCTGGGAGTTGGTTGCCTAGTTGGCGGTTTCGGTGGTTGTGCTCCTAGATTTTGGAGAGTTTGTTGCATTATCGTGAGTTGTGTTTGGATAGCGCTAACCGCGCTTTTGAGTTGTGTCATTTCATCAGCAAGGTGATCATATCATTGATCTTGTGTTTGCACATATTGTGCTATTGCTTCAAGATGATTAGCTCTCGAGTCTGCGAAAGTGGTACGGAGATCGGTGGCGGAAATGGGAATGAAAGACATTGTGATTGATGGTAACTAATATCTGTAGTTTTTCCTCTGCTGTACTCTTAACTGTACTCGACTGTAACGATCGTTTCTCCTGATCGTTTGGGGGTACTCGCATTTCTGCCTTTTAACACGAGGTTGCTCTTCTGCTTCTTCTGAGGCTTCTCTGTATCGCCTCCTGGCTATGCTCGCTTCCCTTATGAACTGTTGTGCACCTAAAGTGGCTTCTAAGTGGATATTACATGGTGCTGTTGGCCATGCAAATGGATCGGGCTGCGGAGATCTTGATGGACTCCGCTCAGGGGTGGTAGGATATCTAAGCGAGGCTAGGTCTGTGGCGGGGCTAAGGGTGTGTGCTGACGGTGTGGGTTCCCAATAATGGGTATGTCCTATGTATCTGATGTTGGTGGCGATTAAATCGACTTTGCCTCCGTTCCCAAAGCTATGTGGCTCTAGATCTTGTTCAATGAGCCTCCAGAACTCTTCTTCTGTGGCCGCAACGTCTGGCCAGTCGTTTGGATCCTCTTCACTCTCTGTCCTCGCAGTTGCTGGCGAGTTCTCCCTTGACTCTACTACTGGTGTTCCTACTGCTACTGGTACGTTTACTAATTCCCAAGGTCTTTCTAGATCGACGATGGGGAAGTACGCTGAAAGGGGGAGAAGAGATCGGTGAAAGGTGATGGGCACTTGATAGCGAGCTCCATTAGTGCTATCCTAAAGATGCCCGAAGATGCGCTCACTTGCAAGAGCCTGGGTGCAAGGGAGAAGGCTAAACGTGTCTGCTTTACTGAAGATAGTGAAAGGGTAGAAGGTTATAGACAGTCTAGTTCTAGTGTTGCGACTACAATTCCTTGTAGTCAATCACTATCTTTAGACGTCGAGAGGAAGGAACTATCTTTAAGACTGCTTTGTAGGCAGGAAACAAGAGAACTAGACTGAGGACTTAGCCTCGTCCAGTCTCGCTTTATATACATTTCTATTGTAGATACATGTTTTGTATCGATCTAGATACGTATCTACATAAGTCCATCCCCTTGGCCCTACAGTGACTCCAAAAAGCATTACAATGTTTGACTAAAATGCAGTGTGTGTAGTATATTGCAATCAGCTGTGGGAATTTCGCTTAGGTTATGTAAGACAAAATAAGGTTCATACTCTTGGCTATCAAATCGGTCCCTGGGTCATGTGATTTGGCTCAGGGGCTGGTGAGATATGGCCATTTCAAAACAGTAATATCATTGTAACGCTTTTTGGACTTTTGGTATAAATAAAGTATTTCTGGTATATTAGTACTTAGTATAGCCTCCCTTCACCTTGATCACTGCCTCAACCCTCCTAAGCATGCTCTCAATCAACTTCTGACACTCCTCTGCTGGTATTTCCTCCCATACCTCCTGAATTCTCTCCCACAACTCCAAAATCCCATTAGGAGGATTTTTATACTCTGCCAGCCTTCTCTTGAGGTAACTCCAGAGATGTTCAATGGGGTTCAAGTCAGGAGACTGTGCAGGCCACACCATAGTCTCAAAATCCTGCTCCTCTAGCCACTCCTTTACCTTTTTACAGGTATGCTTGGGATCATTGTCCTGCTGAAAGATGGTGCTAGGAGGATTAAGACCATAATACTGCAGAGTATTCAGCAGTTTATCCTTCAAAATTTGAAGATAAAGGTCACCATCCATCCTACCATCAATCTTAGCAGCATATCCAACTCCCTGCCAAGTCATACACCCCCATACCATCACTGAACCTCTACCAAACTTGACAGTACCCTGCACCAGCCTATCACTAAGCCCCTCACCTGGCTTTTTCCATACCCACTTGTGCCCATCTGACCCCAGGCGATTGATTTTGGTCTCATCAGACCATACAACCCTCTTCCAATCCTCCACAGTCCAATCTTTATGAGCAACAGCAAAGTCCAAGCGAGCCTTACGATGTCTGAAAGACAGTAAAGGGCGTTTGGACTTGACAACAGCCTTCATGCCAGACTTTCTCAAGTGGTGGCAGATGGTATTAGGATGGAGAGGCTGGTTGATGATATTGGAGAGAGTCTTGGTCACCTGAACAGCATTCTCTGCCTTATGAGTAGAGATGAGATGGACTGCATGGTGAATGTTGGCAGAAGAAAGCTTGACTGGATGACCACCAATAGACTTTTGAAGGTCAAGATGCTCCTTGGAATGAAGTCTGGATATGGTGGCAGTGCTGACACCAGTGGTAGAGGCAATAGAGCAAAGAGAATGACCAGCATCAAGCTGGGAAAGGATAGTGTGCTTTTCAGTAGTAGTAAGAGATTGCATAATGATGGTGGTAAAGAATAAAGAGGCGTGGGAATGTGTTTCAACTCAGATATATCATTGATATGTATATATTTGTTTGTGGCACCAAACAATAGCAAATAAACCCTTGTATAACCATAATTCCATATCTTATATCAAAAGTCCAAAAAGCATTACAATGGTATTGCTATTTTGAAATGGCCATATCTCACTAGCCTCTGAGCCAAATCACATGACCCAGGGACCAATTTGATAGCCAAGAGTATGAACCTTATTTTGTCTTACATAACCTAAGCGAAATTCCCACAGCCGATTGCAATATACTACACACACTGCATTTTAGTCAAACATTGTAACGCT
>JBBPTX010000673.1:0-18278 GCA_038094595.1 Pulveroboletus aff. annulatus | reverse complement strand
TCCTTTCAAATACAAGTAACAAACAGCGTCAAGCAAGGTTTCAGCCAATGCGGTTGGCACTTCCGAGTAACCTTAATTTAATGTTTACTTTCTCTTATAATACATTACCATAGTTCTAAAAAATTTGTGACATAATTTGGAGCGTGGGACCTCTCCTTCCGCACCTACATTTAGTCGGAGCTCTAAATCAAGCCACATTTGGCAGACTAAGATTCAGTCGGAACTGTAAACTTCATTCTCAGCATTCCCACACACTTCACTTCACTTCGCAAAGTGAGCTCAGCTAGGTTAAGTTGAGTAGGAGAGTCGAGATTTGAGAACCACTATTTATTAGACTTATCATATTACATAAGTAAGTCAGTTCATTCGAGAATATATCCATGCTGTGCTGTGAATACATCTGAGGACCAAAAATGGCAAGTCATTCCCTGGATTGCTGTCCGAGAACTTACAGTATGTGTGCTCATGCTTGTGCTCGAGGGATCGCGGTGACTGGCCAGGCCAGCACGGTTTGCATCTAACCTCAGCAGGATAGATTTCCGAGTGTTGATTTATTTTCTTAAATCACTCGTGGTAGTATTGTTTAAATGGAATCCTTTCAATGTACCCATACTAGACTTGCACCATGATGATGTTCGTCTGCTTGGCATTTGTAAGCGTCTCACTCACTTGGACTCTTGCATGATGATCAACTTTCCAAATAGTTATTACCAAGATCTGGATCGATTTGCTGGTCTGGTCTGGGGTAACTCGCAAGCTATTCTATGCTGACACCAACCTCAGGATATCGAATACATCAATCTAACTGGATACCTCGAAGCCTTCCAGTTCCTCTTTGCAAGTATCAAACATGACAAGATCCTTGTCACAAATGAGTATCGCACTGCACTGCATACCTTGCAGACAGGTTATGATCTCGGAGTGTACATTCTCGGACAACCTGGTATTGGTGCGTATTAATATGAATCACACCCACGCTGCACCCCAGACAAACAAATTGACACCAGGGAAATCACATTTTCTGATATATGCCCTCATTCAGTTTCTCGGGCAGAAACAGGTGGTCGTGTTGTACACCCACCCGGAATTCTACTTGTGTTTCAGAGACACTGTCAATGTCTGCTCTATGACTGACACCCGCCCGCTGTGCGAATTGCCTACCATGTGGGCACTCTGCGATTCCAACCAATCCGTTCAAGTTCCCCCTGATATTTTTCTGTACAAACTGGGTCGCATCCGAGTGATCCAGATGACACCACCGAAAGTGTTGCGTTGGATGGAATGGAGTAAGTGTTACGCGTGGCCGTAGGTGTGGTTGTGCATAGACCTACTAACGCCTAGTGGGGTCGAGGGTTCAGTCGTTCGTATCGATGACAACGTAGGACCAGCCGTGGGGTTGCTGGGTCAAGAGTATCGTCAAGGGTGATTGACGGGTCAAGTGGTAACCGCTGCCTAGCTTGACAAGCGGGTCTAGAGTTCCAGGGAAGAGACACACAAAGGCTGATAGGCCGTAGTGCGAAGCGCTCACTTAATGGTAGAGCAGAGACTCAAGGAGTAAGGGTGATAGATTGCTAGCACTAACTAGGCGACAAGCCGTAGGTAGAACTAAGCTAAGGAGAAGAAGCGAGAGACCCAGTTGAAGGGTTTATATAGTGAAGTAAAAGCGTGACAGTTACGTGTCACGATGGTTAAGGGCCGGCGTGGGAAGCGGCGTTAGAAATGGAAAACCAATGGCAAAACCACGCATGAGAAAGAGGCATTAAGGGCTGGCACATATGGTGTGAGAAGATCGGAAGAAAAGGAGTACCTGCACGGTGAGGGAATAAGCATGCTTACGAGATGAATGGAATGTCGTAGAACGACATGGAAGGAGTGCGGTTAAGCGTGAGAAATGGAAAAGTATTAGTCCGATAGTGAAAGAAAAAAGAAAGTGTTCGTCCTGCGAGCAAATCATAACATTACCCCCTTAGTAACCTGAAGCTACAGCGAGGATTCCTTACAAGTCCTGAAAAGCTGGTCCTGGGGAGCCAGTGATGTTGGCATAGCCGACGTCGTCTAGCTCGTCTCCGTCCTTGTAGGGAGAGGGGGCACAGGGTGAAGATGGCACGGGGTGGTAAGACTATTGAGAGGAGGAGGAAGACTGACGAGAGGTACGGCGAGGAGTGGCTCAGCGGACGATTTGCCCGTTGTGGAACGCGGCTTGGGGGCAGCGAGGAGTATGTTACGCGTGGCCGTGGGTATGGTCGCGCGTAGACCTACTAACACCTACTAGGGTCAAGGGTTCAGTCGTTCGTGTTGACGACGCCGTAGGACCAGCCGTGGGGATGCCGGGTCGAGGGGACCGTCTAGGGTGTTTGACGGGTCAAAGGATAACCATTGCCTAGCTTGGCAAACGGGTCACTGGTTCGAAGGTTAAGACACACGTAGGCGGGTGAGCTGTAGTGTGAAGCATTCACTTAATGGTAGAACGAAGACTCGAGGAGTAAAGGCAATGGATTGCTTGTGCTATCTAGGCGATAAACCGTAGGTAGAACTAAGCTAGAGAATCGTAAAGAGGCCCTGTTGAAGGGTTTATATAGTGGAGTACAAAGCGTGACAGTTACGTGTCACAACGATTAAGGGCCGGCGTAGGAAACGGCGTTAGAAGAGCGGAAGCCAATGGCAAAACTACGCATGAGAAGAATCATTAAGGGCCGGTGCACGCGGCGTGAGAAGATCAGAAGATAACGAGTACCTGCACGGTGGAGGATAAACACGCTTACGAAATGTATGGAATGTTGTAGAACGACATGGAAGCAATGAGGTTAAGCGTGAGAAATGGAAAGTATTAGTCCGAAAGAGGAAGTAAAGAAAAAGCATTCGTCCTGCGAGCGAATCGTAACATTACCCCCTTAGTAACCCGAAGCTACGGCAAGGATTCCCTACAAGTCCCTGAAAGCAGGTCCCGGGGAGCCGGTGACGTTAGCGTAACCGACATCGTCTAGTTTGTCTCCATCCTCATAAGGAGAGGGGGCGCGGGGAGAGGATGGCGCAGGATGATAGGATTGTTGGGAGGAGGAAGAGGATTGACGGCAGGGCGTGGCTCTACGGACGATTTGCCTGTTGTGGAACACGGCTTGGGGGCGGCAAGGAGTGGACGTAGAAGAGGACGGTGCGCGGGGAGAGGTGAGGCGAGAAGCAAGAGAGTGGGAGGGTCCTGGACAACGGGCGAGAGAATGGCCAGGTGCTCGTCGACGACATCCCGTGCAGACATGCTGCTGGCAGGAAAGTTGGGTGTGTCCGAGGCAATGGCACTGGAAGCACCGTTGGTTGAAGCGAGGATGTCTGGGATAGACGCGATCTCTGCCGTTGTGGCCAGTCCACCAGTCATTGAGCGTTTGCCGATGGATGGGCGATCCGTCTCTTAAGACTTCGTTCCCAAGTCCTCGACCAGCTGTGGCTAGATCTCGGAAGTGGTTATCGACGTCAAGGAGGAAATTGTCGTAACCCATCTGGAAGGCGTGCGAGTATAACTGGTAGCGCGCGTGGTAGATAAAGTCCTGCATGATCCTGCCAAGCGTGGTGTGAGGAAATACCGGGCCTGATCCGGAGATAAAGGCAGCAACGTGGTTGATCTGCATCGCGGTTTCGAACCATGTAAAGATAGGTGAAGCGTCCGAGGTATATACACTAATGGGAACGCGGAGACGATCGTCAGACATAAGCGAATGGAAACGGATGTAATGCTCATCGGTGAATCTCTCTTCTCGGATTCTGCCCGTGTGAAGATGGGAGGAAATGTCCATCGGGGTTTGAGAATCCCATCCGGAGTGAGCCACAAGAGAGTCCGAGCTAGGTGCACGTATGAGTTGGGGGCGGTGAACCCCTAAGAACGAGGGAGGTCCGGGAGAAGGTTCCCGATGGGGCGGAGGCGTAAACGCCGGCGAGGTCTGGATCCTGCCAGAGACGGGGGAGACATGGGAGGAGGGAACATCACCAACAAGAGTGGCGAAGTTGACAGGCTGAGGGGCGGCGGGGTGAGTAGGAGAGACCCTTGTGGGGTCGTCAGAGGGAAGACGGATTGTGCTGGGGTTGGTGGAGGGTGTGGCTGCAGGGGTGTCGACATTGGAGAACTCGATAGCCATGAGGAGAAGATGGAAGGGGTTTATGCGCGGCGTGGTGGGCGAGCGGATGCAAGAGAGAATGCGCGAGGGTGACATCTTTTATAATCTTCCAGTAGCTCCGACGAATGTTTCAAGTTCCGCTCAGGTTCCCAAGATTCTTCTTCAGCGGAATACCCTTTCCATCGGATCAGGTATTGACGGGCCGACAGCATTCCTCGATGCCGTACGATTCTTTCTATTTCGAATTCTTCTTGTCCTTCGACAAGATCCGGGGGCAGTGTGGGGAAGTTCGGGCCGTGTATGTCGTTTTCGCGATAGGGTGATAGCAAAGAAGCATGGAACGTGTTGTGAATTTTCCATGTTTGTGGGAGTCGGAGGCAATAGGTGACAGGGGAAATGACGTCGGAGATAACGAAGGGACCTTCACGTTTCGCGGCGAACTTCGGATCTTGGACGGACCTTTTAAGGTTCCTGGCCTCCAGCCAGACTCGTTGTCCCTTCTGGAAGGGTATGAATTTCGACTTAGACCTGGATGCCATGACCTGTCGCGCAAGTTCATGGGAGGCAAGGGCTTCGTCTCATAAGGCAGTTAGCTCTTTGAGACGGTTTTCGATGGCAGGGATGTTGGTTTCGGCGATCACCGTGGGAAGGGCACGGGGTTCATATCCCATCATGAGATAGAACGGGGACTTGCCGGTGACGGAATGAGGGCGGTGGTTGTGTGTGAATTCGGCGTGGGAGATGTGATCAGACCACGTAGAAGGGTGATCTCCGCAATAGATGCGAAGATAGGTTTCGACTTCCTGGTTGACACGTTCTGTTTCGCCATCGGTTTGTGGGTGATAAGCTGTGGAAAGGGAGAGATCGTAGTTAAGGAGTCTCCCGAGTTCCTTGGCGAAGGCGGAGGCGAATTGTGGGCCATGATCCGAGATGACTTTTTCGTAGAGACCGAAGCGGAGGTAGACTTTGTGGAAAAAGAGCGCTGCGACACCTTCGGCGGTGATAGTCTTCTTCGTGGGGCAAAGAATTACCCCCTTAGTAAGGCCGTGGTCCACCACGACCAATAAAGAATCAAATCCCCCGGACAGCGGGAGATCGGTGATCAGATCGCAAGAGATCTGTTGAAAAGGACGAGAATACGAGGAGGGGATCGGGACGAGTGGGGGGGACGTAGGGTGCGTGTTCGCTTTGTTGCGCTGGCACACGGCGCAGCCATCAACATAGGAGTGGACAAAGGAGGCGAGGCCCGGCCACCAGAACTCGGAGGTGACGAGTTGGCGGGTTTTGAGGTAGCCCGGGTGACCGGCAGAGTCATGGTCGTGAGAGCGCTGGACAACAGCGTGGCAAAGGTCATGGTCGGGAGGGACATAGACACGTCCTTGATACTGAAGGACGCCGTCGGAGTATTGCCAATCGGCAAGGCAGGAGCGAAAAGCCGGGGGAAGGGAACCATCAATCTCTTGGAGTTTATGGAGGACGAGGTTGTCCGAGGCAGAGGCGGAAGCGATGTGATTGGAGAGGGCCGAGTCGATGAGACGGATGAAGAGGGCGTCGGGAAGGAGGGTGACACCGATGTTATCTGAATCGGCGTGAGGGAGGAGGTCTGGGCGGCGAGAGAGGGCATCCGGGCCAGCGAGTTGGGTACCAGGGACATGGGTGATCGAATAGTCATAATTGGCAAGGTCAAGGAGCCAGCGGGCCTGGCGACGATTGAGATCTTGGGGGCGGCGGAAGTACGTTAGATTCTTATGATCGGAAAAGACTGTGACGGGGAAGGGAGAGCCATGGAGGTAGTGCCTCCAGGCTTTGAAACCGCGGATAACGGCCAAGAGCTCCCTGTCGTGGATGTCGTAATTGCGTTCTGAAGAGGAGAAAGATTGTGATAAGTAAGAACAGGGGTGCCAATCCCCGTTCGCGTCAGTTTGTAACAAGATTCCACCCGACACGTATTTAGAGGCATCGGTGGCTATGGCAAAAGGGCGGGAAATATCGGGCATAAATAGGACGGGCTTACGGAGGAACAACTCCTTGAGATGTTTGAAAGCGATTTGCTGGGCAGATGCCCAGGTCCAGGGCATCATTTTCTTGGTGAGGTCAATGAGGGGTCGAGCAATATTAGAATTGTTACGATTCTTCGTGCCTGTTACGATTCTTCGTGCCGGGCACGTCTTTTCTTTTCCTTTCTCCTTGTCTTTTCCCCTGCGCGTACGCTCACTCTTCCGCTCTTCTCACGGTTGTCCGCGCCAACCCTTTACCCTTGTCCTCGGTCCTCCGAGTTCCCCGTTACACGTACGTCATACCACCTACGTGTCCTTGTGCACTTATCTCCCTCGTGTCACCTTATCACACACGCGTTCACCTTCTTACGCCGCATGCACCGGCCCCTTTCGTGTTTCACTCTCACGCGTGGTTCTTACGCCTTCTGAGGCCTTCCTTCGCATTCCATTGCATTCTACCGCCGCTTCCCACGCCGGCCCTTAACTCATACCCTAGACCCTGTGACGTTACAGTCACACGTCACCTTTCACTATATATACCAGTCGATCTGGCCTTATGCCTTTCCCTTAGCTTTGATATCCCTGTCGTAGGACTACTCCCCGCCCTAGACAATCGAAGCCTACCTTGTCCCCTCACCTCTACGAGTCCTGTTCGACTCTTGAGTGAACCTCGACGCTTAGGACACCCCTCCTTCGCGTACTCTCCTCGTCCGCAACCTCAAGTTGCGCCACCACCGTCCCTCTCCTGGACGGTTGAACCCTCGACCCAGTAGTCAGATAGGGCTACGTGTGACCCTACCCGGGCCACACGTAACAAGAATATCCCGGGATGAAGCATCTGTAGAAATTAGCGAAACCAAGGAAGGAACGGACATCCTTGACTTTTTGTGGTGTTGTTACGATCCGTTCGCAGGACGAACTCTTTTTCCTTTCTTACTATATCGGACTAATACTTTCCATTTCTCACGCTTAACTCCATTTCTTTCATGACGTTCTACAACGTTCCATTCATCTCGTAAGCGTGCTTATTCCCTCATCGCACAGGTACTCTCTTCTCTTCTGCTCTTCTCATGCCGTATGCGCCGGCCCTCAATGACCCCCTCTCTTGCGTAGTTTTGCTATTGGCTTCCGCTCTTCTAACGCCGTTTCCTACGCCGGCCCTTAACCATTGTGACACGTAACGGTCACGCTTTGTACTTCACTATATAAACCCTTCAACAGGGCCTCTTTACATTTCCCTCAGCTTAGTTCTACCTACGGCTCACCGCCTAGTTAGCACTAGCAATCTACTTGCCTTTACTCCTAAGTCTTCGTTCTACTATTAAGTGAATGCTTCACACTAGGCCCCACCACCTTCGCGTGTCTTTACCCTTGAAACCCTTGACCCGTTTGTCAAGCTAGACAATAGTTATCTCAGACCCGTCAAACCCCCTTTTGACGGAACTCCTGACCCAACATCCCCACGGCTGGTCCTACGTTGTCGTCGACACGAACGACTGAACCCTTGACCCTACTAGGTGATAGTAGGTCTACACGCGACCATACCCACGGCCACGCATAACAAAAGAACTAAGCTGCCTCCTTGTTCGGGTACTATCACGTACACCGCCCACCATAGCTTCTCATCGAAACACTCGAACAACCGACCCGCGTTGGAACCCTCGAGAACCTCCGCGAACTTCGCACTCTGACTCCTCTGACACCCCTGACGATCCCAACCAAGCATATTGGGACGAAGACCACGACGAGCCTTTATTAGACTCAGACGAGGAACTCACCACTCGCGACCTCTCCCATCATTTTTCTGCTTCCGTGCAGATACCTCGCCCGCAGACTCCCCCATCTCCGACACCCAGACAACAAACCGGCCATATCTTTCCCCCGATTCCTCGTCCCCCATCGCCCATCATGACCACCAAACCTCTCGAACTTCGTATTGGCACCCCAGAAAAATACAACGGAGACTATAAAACGGCCAAACAATGGTTCGACTCCGTCGCCTTCTATCTCAACGTCAACGCCGACGTATACAACTCCGACCCAAAGCGCATTG
Organism: Pulveroboletus aff. annulatus; assembly: GCA_038094595.1. Classification (NCBI taxonomy): domain Eukaryota; kingdom Fungi; phylum Basidiomycota; class Agaricomycetes; order Boletales; family Boletaceae; genus Pulveroboletus; species Pulveroboletus aff. annulatus. Next base: position 10,125 of record JBBPTX010000673.1, on the reverse strand, counting down.
CCTTCGCGCTATCCTATATGACTCAAGGCCCTGCTCTCACGTGGGAAAATACCTTTAGATCTTCGAAAATCGCTACCGATGGCACAATCACAATGGGCTCCTGGTCCGACTTCCACGACGCCTTTATCTTGGCGTTTAAACACCATGACACCATCGGCAACGCGATTGCCTGGCTCACCACCACCCGCATGACCGCCACCAAGAACGGCGGGCACTCCCCCTCCCTCACCGAATACAATGCCGAATTCCAAAACCAATGTGCCATCGCTGGCATCACCGACGATAATGTCCTCATTGGGTACTACTCTGCCGCCATCCCTGACGCCCTCATGCGCCGAATCCTTGCCATGGAGACTGTTACGATTCGCTGCAGGGTCTACTCTTTTTCCTTACTTAGCATGACGAACTGACACTTGTCTCTTTTCTCACGCCTACTCTGACATCTTCCACGTCGTTCTACGACATTCTATCTATCTCGTAAGCGTGCTTATCCTTCACCGCGCAGGTACTCGTTTGTCTTCTGATCTTCTCTCGCCGTATGCGCCGGCCCTTATAACTCTTTCGCATGCGTGGTTTCGCTATTGGCTTCCGCTCTTCTCGCGCCGTTTACCACACCGGCCCTTAACCATGTGACGCGTTACCGTCACACCTTTTTCTTCACTATATAAACCCTTCAACAGGGCGCCTTACCTCTCTTCCTTAACCTAGTTCTACCTACGGCTATCGCCTAGTTAGCTCTAGCAATCTACCCTGTGTCTTCGTTCTACACCTGAGTGAACGCTTCGCACATTAACGCTTTCCGTGTCCGTGTGTGTCTAACCCCGAACCCCTTGACCTTGTCGCTTGTGTAGCGCAGGTACTTTGACTACGTGGCGTAACGCCTCGTAAACACAGATCGACAACCCACGGTCGACCCCCTTCTCTACGGATATTCTCAACCGTAGCACATCATCCCCCCTCGACCCTAGGCATTCGAAGGTCTACGCGCGACCTTACCCAAGGCCACGCGTAACAGAGACGGTCCCCACTACCATAGCCACTTGGTTGAAGAAGGCAGTAACCTTCCAAACCCACATGGAGCGCGCTCGAGAAATCGCCGCCCGCCACAGGACTCCCACCCGCCACACGTACCACCAATACTCTGCTCCCACTCCCGCCAAAGACCCCAACGCTATGGACGTTGATGCCGTCCGCCTCCCACGGCTCACCCCCGCCAAACGAGAACACTGTCGCAAAGAAGGAAAATGCTTCCGCTGCAGACAAAAAGGGCATCGGGCAAACAACTGCCCCACATTCATTTCAAACTCCCCAAGACCGAAGAAAGTTGTCCGGAAGGTTGCAGAAGTAGAAGTCGAGGACAAAGAAGAAGTCCCGCGACTAATTGAAATTGATGATGAAGAAGACGATGAAGAAATAAAGGTGTCTCGTGTCGCCATCACCTCCCTGGATTTTTGAAACGGAACGCTGCCTCGACGTCAGTAGTTCCTAGTACGTGTGCGCCTGTACTTGTATCCACGTCAAAGAAATCAATGCGTATCCCTCTACAACTCATTGATCCCTCGCACACCATGAAAACCGTCGACACCCGCGCCCTCATCGATAGCGGTGCAGACATCAACTGCCTCGACTGGGACTTCGCCCAAAAATACAAACTCCCTCTAGACAAACTACTGACACCCATCCCTGTCAACAACGTTGACCAAACCCCTAACGCTAAGGGAGCCATACGCTACACCGCCTCCCTCTTTACAAACATCGATGGAGTCGCCCAACATATACGCTTCCACGTCATGCACTGTGGATCCGAGAACGTGATCCTCGGAACACCCTGGTTACGACTCACGAACCCCTCCATCGATTGGACGACACGGACGATCAACGTTCCAGAATCGGTAGATGAATCCGCATCTCTCTACCATATCCATGTCGCCGACCTCAAACGACACAAAGATGCTCAACCTCAAGTCCCCCCCTCGAAACCACCTCGCCACGTCCTAGTCGAGACCATCCCCGACCACACCCTCTCCACATTCCTTGACATGCCGGACGGAAACCTCTATGTTCGCCACGCCCTCCATGCTAATTCTTGTCAAAGGATCCTTAAGACTGGATCCAGGTATCATCAGACTCATCCAAAGCTTGTCGCCAAGCTCACCACCGCCACCGAGCTCGCGGCAGCCGCCGAGAAAGCCAAGCCAAAAGTGACGCTCCCAGACGCCTATAAAGACTTTGCCCAAGTCTTCGCCAAGGAGTCTGCCGATTCCCTTCCCCCTTCTAGACCCTATGATCACGAAATCAACGTTAAAGATTCGTTTACTCCGAAAATCGGCAAACTCTACCCGCTAACCCCAGAAGAAAAGAAAACCACCGAAGACTTCCTTGACGAAAACCTCGCCGCTGGCAAGATTCACCCCTCGAACTCCCCACAAGCATCACCCTTCTTCTTCGTCAAAAAGAAAGATGGCAAGCTCCGCCCTTGCCAAGATTACCGATACCTCAATGAACATACCATCCGCGACGCCTATCCATTACCCCTGATCTCTGAACTCCTCGATAAACTCAAAGGCGCTCGAACATTCACTAAGTTTGATGTACGATGGGGCTATAACAACGTACGTATAAAGGATGGACACCAGTGGAAAGGTGCCTTCCTTACCCATAAAGGACTCTTTGAACCAATGGTTATGTTCTTCAGCATGACCAATTCACCCGCAACGTTTCAACGTTTCATGAATGACTCCTTTCGTGATATGATCGCGGAAGGATGGTTGGTTATTTATATGGACGACCTCCTTATCTTCTCCCCAGACGACGCCATCCACACTGAACGTACTCGCCGTGTCCTTCAACGGATGACGGAACTCGATCTCCACCTCAAACTAGAGAAATGCCAATTCGCCGTTCCCGAGGTTGAATACCTCGGGATGATCGTCAAAGAAGGACAACTTGCCATGGATCCCGTCAAACTCGACGGAATTGCCAAGTGGCCTACTCCACAAAAAGTCAAAGACATCCGTTCTTTCCTTGGCTTCGCTAATTTCTACAGACGTTTCATTCCGGGATATTCCAACATCGCTCGACCCCTCATCGACCTTACTAAGAAAACTATGCCCTGGACCTGGACACCCGCTCAACAATCCGCTTTTGAACAACTCAAAGAGTTGTTCCTCCGTAAGCCAGTTCTCTTTATGCCTGATCTTTCTCGACCCTTCGCCATGGCCACCGACGCCTCCAAATATGCGTCGGGTGGTATCCTTCTGCAAACGGACGCGAATGGGGATTGGCACCCCTGTTCCTACTTATCCCAATCTTTCTCCTCTTCAGAACGCAACTACGATATCCACGACAGGGAGCTCTTGGCCGTTATCCGCGGTTTCAAAGCTTGGAGGCAATACCTCCACGGCTCTCCCTTCCCCGTCAAGGTCTTCTCTGATCACAAGAATTTAACTTATTTCCGTCGACCCCAAGATCTCAACCGACGCCAAGCCCGCTGGCTCCTCGACCTCGCCGACTATGACTATTCTATCACTCATGTCCCTGGGACCCAACTCGCTGGCCCAGATGCCCTCTCTCGTCGACCCGACCTCCTCCCTCGCGCCGATTCCGACAACATTGGCGTCACCCTCCTTCCCACCACCCTCTTTGTTCGCCTCATTGATTCTGCCCTCTCCAACCATATCGCCTCCACCTCTGCTTCTGACGACCTAGTCCTTCACAAGCTTCAAGAACTTGACGGCACTCTTCCCCCTGCCCTTCGCTCGCACCTCGCCGACTGGCAGTACTCTGATGGTGTCCTCCAGCATCAGGGCCGCGTCTACGTTCCTCCCGACCGTGACCTTCGCCACGCTATCATCCAGCGCTCCCATGATCACGATTCAGCCGGCCACCCCGGCTACCTTAAAACCCGCCAACTCGTCGCCTCCGAGTTCTGGTGGCTGGGCCTCGCCTCATTCGTTCACTCCTACGTTGAAGGCTGTGCTGTTTGCCAGCGTAACAAGGCAAACACTCATCCTACCGTTCCCCCGCTCATCCCGATCCCCTCCTCGTGTACCTGCCCTTTTCAACAGATCTCTTGCGATCTCATCACCGACCTCCCGCTCTCCGGGGGATTCGATTCCTTATTGGTCATGGTGGACCACGGCCTTACTAAGGGGGTAATTCTCTGCCCCACGAAGAAGACCATCACCGCCGAGGGCGTTGCAGCGCTCTTCTTCCACAAAGTCTACCTCCGCTTTGGTCTCTATGAGAAAATCATCTCGGATCGCGGCCCCCAATTCGCCTCCGCCTTCGCCAAAGAGCTCGGGAGACTCCTTAACTATGACCTCTCCCTTTCCACCGCCTACCACCCCCAGACCGACGGAGAAACCGAACGCATCAACCAAGAAGTCGAAACTTATCTTCGCATCTACTGTGGGGACCACCCTTCTACTTGGTCCGATCACGTCTCCCACGCCGAATTCACCCATAATCACCGCCCTCATTCCGTCACCGGCAAATCTCCATTTTATCTCATGATGGGATATGAACCCCATGCCCTACCCACGGTGATCGCCAACACCAACATCCCCGCTGTAGAAACACGTCTCAAGACGCTCACAGCCCTACGAGATGAAGCCCTAGCCTCCCATGAACTCGCACGACAAGTCATGGCATCCAGATCCAAAACACGCTTTACACCCTTTAAAAAGGGACAGAAAGTCTGGCTGGAAGCTCGGAACCTCAGAAGATCCGTCCAGGATTCAAAGTTCGCCGCAAAACGCGAGGGCCCCTTTGTTATCTCCGACGTCTTATCTCCCGTCTCCTATCGCCTCCGACTCCCACAAACGTGGAAAATCCACAACACGTTCCATGCTTCTCTCTTATCGCCCTATTGCGAAAACGATGTACACGGCCCGAATTTCCCTGCACCGCCCCCGGATCTTGTTGAAGGACAAGAAGAATACGAAATTGAACGAATCATACGACATCGAGGAATGCCGTCGGCCCGCCAATACCTGATCCGATGGAAAGGATACTTGGCCGAAGAAGAGTCATGGGAACCCAAGTGGAATTTAAAACATTCATCGGAGTTACTAGAAGATTATAAAAGGCGACACCCCCGCGCTTTCTTTCCCTCATCCACTCGCCCACCACACCGCGCATAAACCCCCTCCACCTCCTACTAATGGCCATCAAGTTCTCCAATGTCGACACCCCTGCAGCCGCACCCTCCACCAACCCCAACACCATCCGTCTTCCCTCTGACGACCCCGCGAGGGTCTCTCCTACTCGCCCCGCCACCCCTCAGCCTGTCAACTTCGCCACTCTTATTGGTGATGTTCCCACCTCCCATGTCTCCACCGTCTCTGGCAGGATCCAATCCTCGCCAGCGTTTACACCTCCGCCCCATCGGGAACCTTCTCCCGGACCCCCCTCGTTCTTAGGTGTCCACCGCCCACAACTCATCCACGCACCCAGCTCAGACTCCCTCATCGCCCATTCCGGATGGGACTCCCAAGTTCCACTAGACGTCTCGTCTCACCTTCACACTGGTCGACTCAGAGAAGAGAGGTTCACCGATGAGCACTACGTCCGTTTCCATTCACTCATGTCTGACGACCGCCTTCGCGTCCCCATTAGTGTATATACTTCGGACGCCTCACCTATTTTTACTTGGTTTGAAACCGCAATGCAGATCAACCACGTCGCCGCCTTTGTCTCTGGCTCCGGCCCCGTTTTTCCTCACACCACGCTTGGCAGGACCATGCAGGACTTTATCTATCACGCGCGTTACCAGTTATACTCGCATGCCTTCCAATTAGGCTATGACTCCTTCCTCCTCGACGTCGACAACCACTTCCGAGACCTTGCCGCCGCAGGTCGAGGACTTGGCAACGAAGTCTTGAGAGATGGGTCACCTATCCACAGGCAAACACTTAACGACTGGTGGACAGGCCGAAATGGTAGGGATCGTGTATACCCCAGACATCCTTGTTTTAACCAGCGGTGTTTCCAATGTCACTGCCTCGGGCATACTCAACTCTCGTGTCAACAACATGTTTGCACGGGATGTCGTCAACGAGCCCCAGGGCATTCTCTCGCCCACTGCCCCGGTCCTACTCGCTCCCTCGCCTCTCGCCTTTCCTCTTCTCGTGCTCCACCTCCCTCCTCCACGTCCACATCCACACCTCGCCGCCCACAAGCTGCGTTCCGCAACGGACAAATCGTCCATCGAGCCACACCCCGCCATACCTCCCGTCAGTCGTCCTCCTCCTCTCAGCAATCCTATCACCCCGCACCCTCTTCACCACGTGCCCCCTCTTCTTACGAGGATGGAGATGAACTGGACGACGTCGGTTATGCCAATATCACCGGCTCCCCAGGGCCAGCTTTTAGGGACTTGTAAGGAATCCTCGCCGTAGCTTCGGGTTACTAAGGGGGTAATGTTACGATCCGTTCGCAGGACGAACTCTTTTTCCTTTCTTACTATATCGGACTAATACTTTCCATTTCTCACGCTTAACTCCATTTCTTTCATGACGTTCTACAACATTCCATTCATCTCGTAAGCGTGCTTATTCCCTCATCGCGCAGGTACTCTCTTCTCTTCTGCTCTTCTCACGCCGTATGCGCCGGCCCTCAACGACCCCCTCTCTTGCGTAGTTTTGCTATTGGCTTCCGCTCTTCTAACGCCGTTTCCTACGCCGGCCCTTAACCATTGTGACACGTAACGGTCACGCTTTGTACTTCACTATATAAACCCTTCAACAGGGCCTCTTTACATTTCCCTCAGCTTAGTTCTACCTACGGCTCGCCGCCTAGTTAGCACTAGCAATCTACTTGCCTTTACTCCTAAGTCTTCATTCTACTATTAAGTGAACGCTTCACACTAGGCCCCACCGCCTTCACGTGTCTTTACCCTTGAAACCCTTGACCCGTTTGTCAAGCTAGACAACGGTTATCTCAGACCCGTCAAACCCCCTTTTGACGGAACTCCCGACCCAACATCCCCACGGCTGGTCCTACGTTGTCGTCGACACGAACGACTGAACCCTTGACCCTACTAGGCGATAGTAGGTCTACGTGCGACCATACCCACGGCCACGCGTAACAGGTGTAGGCCACTTAGCGATTCCGTCTAGCTTGACCGGATCCATAGCGAGTTGTCCTTCCTTGACAATCATTCCGAGGTATTCTACTTCGGAGGCGGCGAATTGGCATTTCTCCAGTTTGAGATGGAGGTTGAGTTCTGTCATTCGTTGAAGGACACGGCGAGTGCGTTTGGTGTGGGTAACATCATCTGGAGAAAAGATGAGGAGATCGTCCATGTAAATGACTAACCATCCTTCGGCAATCATGTTGCAAAAGGAATCATTCATGAATCGTTGAAATGTTGCGGGGGAGTTAGTCATGCCAAAAAACATAACCATTGGTTCGAAGAGACCTTTGTGAGTAAGAAAGGCACCTTTCCATTGGTGCCCGTCTTTAATACGTACGTTGTTATATCCCCAGCGTACGTCGAATTTGGTGAAGGTGCGGGCTCCTTTGAGTTTGTCAAGGAGGTCAGAGATGAGCGGTAACGGGTAGGCGTCACGGATGGTATGCTCGTTGAGATACCGATAATCTTGGCAAGGGCGGAGTTTGCCGTCTTTCTTTTTGATGAAGAAGAATGGTGAGGCTTGAGGAGAGTTTGAGGGGCGAATTTTACCAGCGGCAAGGTTTTCATCGAGAAAATCTTCGGTGGCCTTCTTTTCGTCGGGGGTGAGCGGGTAGAGCTTCCCGATCTTGGGAGTAAACGAGTCTTTGACGTTGATTTCGTGGTCGTAGGGTCGGGAGGGAGGAAGGGAGTCGGCAGATTCTTTGGCGAAGACTGGGGCGAAGTCTTTATAGACGTCTGGGAGAGTTACTTTTGGTTTGGCTTTTTCAGTGGCCACCGCGAGTTCGGTGGCAGTGGTAAGCTTTGCGACAAGCTTCGGGTGGGTCTGGTGGTATCGTGATCCTGATTTGAGAACACGTTGGCAGGAGTTGGCATGAAGTGCCCGTCGAACGTAGAGGTTTCCATCCGGCATATCGAGGAATGTGGAGAGGGTGTGGTCGGGGATGGTTTCGACGAGGACGTGATGAGGTGGTCTTGAAGGAGGTGCTCGCGGTTGAGCGTTGTCGTGCTGCTTGAGATTGGCGACGTGGATGTGGTAGAGGGATGCGGACTCATCTACTGATTCTGAGATATCGATTGTCTGCATCGTCCAATTGATCGAGGGATTCGTGAGTCACAACCAAGGCATCCCGAGAATTACATTCTCGGACCCGCAGTGCATGACATGGAAGCGCACGTGCTGGGCAATTCCATCGATGTTTGTAAAGAGGGAGGCGGTGTAGCGTATGGCCCCTTTAGCGTTAGGGGTTTGGTCGACGTTGTTGACCGGGATGGGTGTCGGTAGCTTGTCTAGGGGGAGTTTGTGTTTCCGGGCGAAATCCCAATCGAGGCAGTTGATGTCTGCTCCGCTATCGATGAGGGCGCGGGTGTCGACGGTTTTCATAGTGTACGAAGGATCAATGAGTTGTAGGGGAATATGCATTGATTTCTTTGATGTGGATACAAGTACAGGCGCACACGTATTAGGAACTACTGACGTCGAGGCAGTGTTCCGTTTCAAAAATCCTGGGTAAAGGCGACGCGAGAAACCTTTGGTGCTTCATCGTTGTCTTCATCGTCTATCTCTTGTAGCCGTGGGACTTCTTCTTCGTCCTCAACTTCTACTTCTATAACTTTCCGAACGACCTTCTTCGGCCTCGGGGTGTTCGAGGTATTCATGGGGCAATTGGCACTCCTATGCCCTTTCTGGCGACAGCGGAAACATCTCCCTTCTTTGCGACATTGTTCCCGTTCGGCGGGGGTAAGTCATTGGAGGCGGACGGCATCAACGTCCATGGCGTTTGGGTCTCTGGTGGGGGTGGGGGCTGTGTACTGGTGATACGTGTGGCGCGTGGGGGTTTTGTGGCGAGCAGCGATCTCTCGGGCACGTTCCATGTGAGTTTGGAAGGTGACGGCTTTCTTTAGCCAGGCGTCGATGGTGGTGGGAACCGTTTCCATGGCTAAGATACAGCGCATGAGAGCGTCGGGGATGGCGGCTGAGTAGTAGCCGATAAGGACATTGTCGTCGGTGATGCCAGCGATGGCGCAATGGTTCTGGAATTGAGCGTTGTATTCGGTAAGTGAGGGGGAGTGTCCGCCGTTCTTTGTGGCGGTCATGCGGGTAGTGGTGAGCCAGGCAATCGCATTGCTGGTGGTATCGTAGTGTTTGAACGCCAAGATGAAGGCGTCTCGGAAGTCAGACCAGGAGCCCATGTTGATCGAGCCATCGGCTGCGATCTTTGAGGATCTAAAGGTGTTGGCCCAGGTGAGTGCAGGACCACGGGTCATGTATGAGAGTGCAAAAGCGATGCGCTTGGGGTCGGAGTTGTATACGTCTGTGTTGACGTTTAGGTAGAAGGCGACGGAGTCAAACCATTGTTTGGCTGTTTTATAGTCACCATCATACTTCTCTGGGGTTCCGATGTGGAGTTCGAGGGGTTTGGTAGTCATGGTGGGCGAAGGAGGACGAGGGATCGGAGGGAAGATGTGGCCGGTTTGGCGTCTGGGCGTTGGGGATGGGGGAGTCTGAGGACGAGGTATCTGCACAGAAGCAGAAAAACTATGAGAGAGGTCTCGAGTAGCGAGTTCTTCGTCTGAGTCTAACAAGGGTTCATCGTGGTCTTCGTCCCAATACGCTTGGTTGGGATCGTCAGGGGTGTCAGAAGAGTCGGAGTGTGAAGTACGCGGGGGTTCTCAAGGGTTCCAACGCGGATCAGTTGTTCGAGTGTTTCGATGAGAAGCTATGGTGGGCGGCGTACGTGATAGTACCCGAACAAGGAGGCAGCTTAGTTCTTTTGTTACGTGTGGCCGTGGGTATGGTCGCGCGTAGACCTACTAACACCTACTAGGGTCAAGGGTTCAGTCGTTCGTGTTGACGACGACATAGGACCAGCCGTGGGGATGCCGGGTCGAGGGGACCGTCTAGGGTGTTTGACGGGTCAAAGGATAACCATTGCCTAGCTTGGCAAACGGGTCACTGGTTCGAAGGTTAAGACACACGTAGGCGGGTG
>JBBPTX010000672.1:0-18323 GCA_038094595.1 Pulveroboletus aff. annulatus | reverse complement strand
CCCTTAGTAACTCCGAAGCTACGGCGAGGACTTCTTACAATTCCCGAAAGGCGGGTCCCGGGGAACCGGTGATGTTGGCGTACCCAACGTCGTCTAGTTCGTCTTGGTCCTCTACAGAGAACCCTTCTGTAGGGGAGGAGGGTGCGGGGTGGTAGGACTGCTGAGAGGAAGACGAGGAGTGTTGCGACGAACGACGGGAGTTGTTGGTTCGATGGACGATTTGTCCATTCCGGAATGCGGCTTGGGGTCGGCGAGGACGAGAGGAGGGAGAGGCACGTGGGGTAGCGGCGGTGGACGAGATACGGGAGGCGAGAGATCGGGACGGTCCTGGGCAACGTGCAAATGAATGCCCGGGGGCACGGCGATTACAACCCCGACAGGTGTACTGTTGACAAGAGAGCTGTGTATGGCCTAGGCATTGGCATGTGAAGCAGCGCTGGTTGAAACGGGGGTGTCCGATGAAGATGCGATCTCTTCCATTACGACCGGTCCACCAGTCGTTGAGGGTTTGTCTATGGATGGGTGATCCATCCCTGAGTACGACGTCGCCAAGTCCTCGACCAGCGGCGGCTAGGTCTCGAAAGTGGTTGTCTACGTCAAGGAGGAAGGTATCGTACCCGGATTGAAACCCGTGGGAGTAGAGGGAATGACGTGCGTGGTAGACGTAGTCCATCATGGTCCTGCCAAGAGTGGAGTGGGGGAATACGGGTCCTGACCCGGAGATGAAGGAGGCGATGCGGTTTAACTGCATGGCCGTATCGAACCAAGTATAGAGGGGGGAGCCCTCGGCAGCATAAACACTAATAGGTACACGGAGGCGATCATCAGATAAAAATATGTGGAAACGGACGTATTCCTCATCGGTAAAACGTTCCTCTCACTGACGGTTGGTGTGCCGATGGCCGGAAACGTCAAGGGGAACCTGCGTGTCCCAACCAGAATGGACTTCGAGAGAGTCGGTGCTGGGGACGCGGACTAAGGCAGGGCGGTGAACGCCTAGGAATGAAGGAGGTCCGGGAGAAGGTTCCCGATAGGGCGGAGGTGTAAACGACGGCGAGGTCTGGATCCGGCCAGAGATGGGGGAGATGTGGGAGGTGGGAACATCACCAACAAGAGTGGCGAAGTTGACAGGTCGTGGGGCGGCGGGGAGAGTAGGAGAGACCCTCTCGGGGTCGGTAGTGGGAAGACGGATTGTGCTGGGGTTGGTGGTGGGTGCGGCTGCTGGGGTGTCGACATTGTTGGAGAATTCGATGGCCATTAGTAGTAAGTGGAGAGGATTTATCTGCGGCGTGGTGGGCGTGCGGATGAGAGAGGGAACGCTGTGGGATGTCGTTTTTTATAGTCGTCGAGAATCTCCGACGAGTGTTTCAAGTTCCGCTCTGGTTCCCAGGAATCTTCTTCGGCGGAGTATCCTTTCCATCGGATCAGATACTGACGGGACAACGGCATACCACGATGCCGCAAGATAGCTTCGATTTCATATTCTTCTTGTCCTTCAACAAGGTCCGGAGGTGGCGTGGGGAAGTTCGGGCCGTGTACGGGGTTTTCGCGATAGGGTGATAGGAGGGAAGCGTGGAACGTGTTGTGGATTTTCCACGTTCGTGGGAGTCGGAGGCGATAGGTGACGGGGGATAGGACGTCTGTGATGGTAAAAGGTCCTTCGTGTTTTGCGGCGAATTTCGGATCTTGGACAGATCTCTTCAGGTTACGCGCTTCTAGCCATACTTTGTCTCCTTTTGTGAAGGGTTTGAACGTGGAGCGGGTTCTAGCTGCCATAGTCTGGCGGGCGAGTTCGTGGGCGGCGAGGGCTTCATCTCGCAGGGCGGATAAGTTTCGAAGTCGTTCTTCGACAGCGGGGATCTTGGTTTCGGCGATGACCGAGGGAAGGGCACGGGGTTCGTACCCCATCATGAGGAGGAACGGGGACTTGCCGGTAACGGAGTGAGGGCGGTAATTGTGGGTGAATTCGGCGTGGGAAATATGATCGGACCATGAGGAGGGGAGATCCCCGCAATAGATGCGAAGATAAGTTTCAATCTCTTGATTTACGCGTTCGGTTTCTCCATCGGTCTGGGGGTGATATGCGGTGGAAAGGGAAAGGTCATAGCCGAGGAGACGTCCGAGTTCTTTGGCAAAAGAAGAGGCGAATTGCGGGCCTCGGTCGGAGATAACCTTGTCGTAAAGGCCGAATCGTTTGTAGACTTTATGGAAAAAGAGATAAGCGATTCCTTCGGCGGTGACGGTTTTCTTCGTAGGGCAAAGAATTACCCCCTTAGTAAGGCCGTGGTCCACCACGACCAAAAGACTGTCAAACCCTCCGGAAAGAGGGAGGTCGGTGATGAGATCACAGGAGATCTGTTGAAAAGGCCGGAAACAGGAGAAGGGGATCGGAGAGAGCGGAGGGGAAGACGGATGGGTGTTGGTTTTGGAGCGCTGGCAAGTAGCGCACCCTTCAACGTAGGAGCGGACAAAGGTAGCGAGGCCCGGCCACCAGAAGTCCGTAGCGACAAGTTGGCGCGTTTTGAGGAAGCCGGGATGTCCGGCAGAAGGGTGATCGTGGCAACGGGCAACGATGGAGCGGCGGAGGGGCCGGTCATCTGGCACATAGACGCGGTCCTGGTAGAGGAGTACACCGTCACGGTATTGCCAGTCCGAGAGGCGAGAACGGGCGGCGGGGGGAACACGACCCTCGATTTCTTGAAGTTTGTGGAGGACGAGGTCGTCCGAGGCGGAGGCGGAGGAGATGACTGAAGAGAGGGCAGAGTCAATAATGCGGACGAAGAGGGAATTGGGGAGGAGCGTGACACCAGTGTTGTCGTCGTCGACGTGGGGGAGGAGGTCGGGGCGACGAGAGAGGGCATCAGGACCAGCGAGATGGGACCCGGGAACGTGGGTAATATGGTAGTCGAAGTCTGCCAGATCTAGCATCCAGCGGGCTTGTCGGCGGTTGAGGTCCTGGGGGCGGCGGAAGTATGTAAGATTTTTATGGTCAGTAAAGACTGTTACTAGGAAGGGGGAACCGTGAAGGTAGTGCCGCCAGGCTTTGAAGCCGCGGAGGACGGCGAGGAGTTCGCGGTCGTGGATGTCGTAGTTTCGCTCGGCGGGAGCGAACGTCTGGGAGAGGTAGGAGCAGGGATGCCAATCTCCATTGGAGTCTGTTTGGAGGAGGATTCCCCCGGAGGCGTATTTCGAGGCATCCGTGGCGATGGCGAAGGGACGGGAGATATCAGGCATGAAGAGGACGGGTCGTCATGTGAAGAGGGTTTTCAGGTGGTCGAAGGCAGTTTGGCAAGCGGGAGACCAGTCCCACGGCTGGGTTTTCTTCGTGAGGTTGATGATGGGTTGGGCGATATCGGAGTATCCTGGGATGAATCTCCGGTAGAAGTTGGCAAATCCCAGGAAGGAGCGGACGTCTTTAACTTTCTTGGGAGTGGGCCATTTTGCGATGCCATCTAGTTTGACGGGGTCCATGGCGAGCTGCCCTTCCTTGACAATCATCCCGAGATATTCGACTTCAGGGACGGCAAAGTTACACTTTTCCAGCTTGAGGTGTAGATCTAGCTCCGTCATTTGCTGGAGAACGCGGCGGGTTCGTTCAGTGTGGGTATCGTCGTCAGGGGAGAAGATGAGGAGGTCGTCCATATAGATAACGAGCCACCCTTCGGCGATCATATCGCAAAAAGAGTCGTTCATAAATCGTTGAAACGTGGCGGGGGAGTTGGTCATTCTGAAAAACATGACCAAGGGTTCGAAGAGTCCTTTGTGCGTGAGGAATGCTCCCTTCCATTGATGTCCGTCCTTGATTCGAACGTTATTGTATCCCCATCGGACGTCAAACTTCGTGAAGACGCGGGCACCCTTGAGTTTGTCGAGGAGATCGGTAATAAGGGGGAGGGGATATGCATCGCGAATGGTGTGTTCATTGAGGTATCGATAGTCCTGGCAGGGGCGTAGTTTCCCGTCTTTCTTTTTGACAAAAAAGAACGGAGATGCTTGGGGGGAGGTGGAAGGACGGATCTTTCCGGCGGCGAGATTTTCGTCTAGGAAGTCCTCTGTGGCTTTCTTTTCGTCTGGGGTCAAGGGGTAAAGTTTCCCAATTTTTGGGACAAAGGAGTCTTTGACATTGATTTCATGGTCATATGGACGAGAAGGGGGAAGTGAGTCCGCCGTTTCTTTTGAGAAGACTGAGGCAAAGTCCTTGTATGCGTCCGGGAGGGTGACTTTGGGTTTTGCCTTTTCTGCTGCGGCGGCAAGTTCCGTGGCAGTAGTTATTTTTGCGACAAGTTTCGGGTGTGTCTGGTGATATCTGGACCCGGTGCGCGTGATTCTTTGACAGGCGTAGTGATGGAGAGCGGATTTTACGTAGTGTCCTCCATCGGGAAGATCTAAGAAGATGGAGAGAGCATGGTTTGGGATCGTTTCCACCAAGGTATGCCGCGGAGGTGGCAGGGGGGTGGTTTTTGGAAATTGTTCGTTGTATCGTTTGGTGTCACGGGCAAAGGAGTGATAAAGCGCAGCGGATTCGTCGATTTCTTCCGAGATAGAGAGCGTCCTAGCTGTCCAATTGATGTTGGGGTTGGTGACACGAAGCCAGGGTGATCCGAGGATAACGTTTTCGTTTCCACAGTGCATGACGTGGAATAGTACTCGTTGGGCGACGCCTTCAATGTTGAGGAAAAGGGAGGAGGTGAACCGTATTGCTCCTTTGGCGTTTATTGTTTGGTCTACATTTCGTACCGAGATAGGTTTCGGAAGTTTGTTCAAGGGTAGTCGGTGTTTTCGAGCAAAGCCCCAGTCGAGGCAATTGATGTCCGCTCCGCTATCAACGAGAGCATGGGTGTCGACGGTTTTCATTGTGTGCGAGGGGTCTATGAGCTGGAGAGGAATGCGCATAGATTTCTTTGATTGGGATAAAAGTACAGGAGCACACGTAAAGGAGGAAGGGTCTGACGTCGAGGCAGTCTCCCTTTTTAAAAATCCGCGACGACTCGAGCTACCATCTCGTCGTCGTCTCCGTCTTCTTCATCTTCTTCGGTCTTGGTGAGCGTAGGCATGTCTTTGTCGCTTTCTTCTTCAACCTTTTGAACCGTTTTCTTCGGCTTTGGGGAGTTAGATGATCCGGGGCACTTGGACGACATATGTCCTTTCTGTCTACAGCGAAAGCAGCGTCCTTCCCTGATACATTTCTTTCGTTCTTTGGGGGTGAGTTTGGTGAGTCGGACGACGTCTACGTCCATGGCATTGGGGTCTTTAGCGGGGGTGGGAGTGGAGTACGAATGGTAGGTAACACGGGTGGGGGTCTTGTGGCGGGCAGCGATTTCTTTTGCTCGGTCCATGTGGGTCTGGAAAGTTACGGCTTTCTTAAGCCAGGAATCGATGGTGGTGGGGACTGTTTCCATGGCGAGAATTCGTCGCATGAGAGCTTCCGGGATGGCGGCTGAGTAGTAACCGATCAGGACGTTGTGGTCGGTGATGCCGGCGATGGCATAATGGTTTTGGAATTGGGCGTTGTATTCCGTAAGCGAGGGGGAGTATCCGCCCCCTTTCGTGACTGTCATGCGTGTAGTGGTGAGCCAGGCGATGGCATTCCCGGTGGTGTCGTAATGCTTAAACGCCTTTAGGTATTCGTCTCGGAAGTTGTCCCAAGAACCCATGGAGATGGATCCATCGGATGCGATTTTTGAGGCGCGGAAGGTGTTGGCCCACGTAAGTGCGGGTCCCTTAGTCATATAAGACAGCGCAAAGGCTATCTGTTTTGGGGCGGTGTTATAGACGTCCGAGTTGACGTTTAGGTAGAAGACGACAGAGTCGAGCCATTGTTTGGCCGTTTTATAGTCGCCATCGTACTTCTCCGGGGTTCCGATACGGAGTTCGACGGGTTTGTTGGACATTGGTGGGATCGGGGGAAAGATATGGCCGGTTTGGCGTCGAGGAGTAGGAGATGGTGGCGTGGGAGGGCGAGGGATTTGCAACAAGGCAGTCAAGTGGTGGGAGAGATCACGGGTAGCGTTCTCTTCGTCAGAGTCAAGGAGGGGTTCGTCGGGGTCTTCTTCCCAGAAGTCTGGGTTGGGTTCGTCAGGAGTATCCGAGGAGTCTGAGTGGTGGGTTCGAAGGGGTTCTCGAGGGTTCCAACGGGAATCCGTGGTTCGGGTGTGGCGAGAAATGGTGGGCGTACGTGATAGTGCGCGTCAAGTGGGAAACCTAGTTCTTTTGTTACGCGTGGCCCTTGGGTATGGTCGCGCGTAGACCTACGAAGCCTAGGATCTGGGGTCGTGGAGAGACGGTTGAGAATATCCGTCCAAAGGAGTCGGCCGTGGGGTTGCCGAGTCTGGGTGTATCAAGCCAGAGGCGAGATAGTCGGAGGATAACCTATGTCACACAGACGATAGGGTCAAGGGTTCGAAGTAAGACACACACGAACACGAGAAGTGTCGATGTGTGAAGCGTTCACTCTAGTGTAGAACGAAGACACGTAGAATTTGCTAGAGCTAACTAGGCGATAGCCGTAGGTAGAACTAGGTTAAAGAAGAGGGGAGAAACGCCCTGTTGAAGGGTTTATATAGTGAAGGGAAAGATGTGACGGTAACGCGTCACGTAGTTAAGGGCCGGCGTGGGAAACGGCGTGAGAAGGGTGGAAGCCAATAGCAAAACCACGCAAGTGAAGGAAACGTTAAGGGCCGGCGCAAGCGGCGAGAGAAGGTCAGAAGATAAACGAGTACCTGCGCAGTGTAGGATAAACACGCTTACGAGGAGTTAAGGAATATCGTAGAACGATGTGGAAGATAGCAAAGTAAGCGTGGAAAAGAAATGAGTGTCAGTTTGTAATACTAAGTAAGGAAAAAGAGTAGACCCTGCAGCAAATCGTAACACTACCCTTTCACTATCTATCAATGACAACAGACGCGTCTAGCCTTCTCCCTTGCACCACAGGCTCTAGCAAGTGAGTGTGTCTTCAGGTATTCTAGGATAGCACTAACAGGGGCTTACTATCAGTGCCCATCACCTTTCACCGATCTCTTCTCCCTTTCACAGCATATCTCCCCACTGTTGATCTAGCCAGACCTTGGGAATTAGTAGACATACCAGTAGCAGTAGAAGCACCAGTTAAGGAAGAGCCTAGTGTTACGTGTGGCCCTGGTAGGGTCGCACGTATACCTACGATCGACTGGTGGTCGTAGGAATCGGGGTGTCAACCGTCGACGGGGGACGGCGGAGTGGCACGAGTCGGTGCCCGAAGGTTCGAAGGGATGTCGAGAGGGTGTCTCGGACGTTCAGAGTTCACTCAAGAGTCGAACTGGAGACTCGTAGAGGTGGGGATCAAGGGAAGCCTTAGATTCGCAAGGTAAGGGACGAGCCGATACGCAGGTAATACCAAAGCTAGGGAGAGAGGCGTAAGGCCAGATCGACTGGTATATATAGTGAAGGGTGACGTGTGACAGTAACGTCACAGGGTCAAGGGTATGGGTTAAGGGCCGGTGTGGGAAGCGGCAATAGAATGCGAAGGAATGCCATCGAAGGCATAAGAACCACGCGTGAGAAGGAAACACGAACATGCCGGTGCATGCGGCAAGAGAAGACGAAGCACGTGTGCGATAGGGCGACACGAGGGAGATAAGTGCACAAGAACACGTAATCGGTAAGACGTACATGTAACGGGACCTCGGAGAGCCGAGGGACAAGGGTAAAGGGTTGGCGCGGGCAACCGGAGAAGAGCGGAAGAGTGAGCGTACGCGCAAGGGAAAAGGCAAAAGACAAGAAAAAGTCGTGCCCGGCACGATGAATCGTAACACCTAGGGAGTACTCACTTGCAACTGCAAGCACTGTTACGATTTACTCGCAGGACGAATGCTTTTTCTCTTCTTACGATATCAGACTAATACTTTCCATTTCTCACACTTAACCTCGTTCCTTCCATGTCATTCTACGACATTCCATACTTCTCGTAAGTATGCTTATCCTCCACCGTGCAAGTACTCCTTTTCTTTTGATCTTCTCATGTTGTATGTGCCGGCCCTTAACATCCCTTTCTCTTGCATGGTTTTGCCATTGGTCTTTCTACTTCTAAATGCCGCTTCCCACACCGGCCCTTAACCATTGTGACATGTAACTGTCACGCTTCTGCCTTACTATATAAACCCTTCAACAGGGTCCCTTCGTCTTTTCCTTAGCTTAGTTCTACCTATGGCTTGTCATCTAGTTAGCACTAGCAATCTATTGTTCTTACTCCTCATGTCTTCACTCTACCATTAAGTGAGCACTTCACACTACGGCTCACCAGCCTTCGTGTGTCTCTACCCTTGAATCCTTGATCTGCTTGTCAAGCTAGACAGCAGTTACCCTTAGATTTGTCAACACCTTTGACAATACCTTCGATTCAGCATCTCCACGGCTGGCCTTGTGTCGTCATATACACGAATGACCAAACCTTTGACCCTACTAGACATTAGTAGGTCTATGCACGACCATACCCACAGTCACGCGTAACAAGCACAGAGAGTGAAGAGGATCCAAACGATTGGCCAGATGTTGCAGCCACAGAAGAAGAATTCTGGAGACTTGTTGAACAAGACCTAGAACCACACAGCTTTGGAAATAGAGGCGAAGTTGACTTAATCACCACCAACATCAGATACATGGGTCATATCTATTATTGAGAACCCACACCATCAGCACACACCTTCAGCCCTGCCACAGATCTCGCCTCGCTTAGATATCCAACTACCCCTGAGTGGAGTCCATCCAGATCCCCTCAACCAGACCCTTTCGTATGGCCAGAAGCATCACAAAATATCCATTTAGAAGCAACCCTAGGTGCACAGCAGTTCATCAGAGAAGTGAGCATAGCAAGAAGGTGATATAGAGAAGCCTCAGAGGAACAAGAAAGAGAATTACCTCGTGCTAAAAGGCAGAGATGCGAGTATCCACAAACGATTAGAAGGAACGATCATTTTAGCAGAGTTCAACTTTGAGTACAACAGCACAAAAACTACAAATACTAGCTACCCCTCTACAAACTACAATGGCCATTTCTCTCGCAGATTACATCGCAGTCCTTACCAACCCCAACACTGATTGGACCACACAACTTAACAACATTGTGTCATACACTGCAGAACAAGAAGCTCACTATCATAGCATGGGGGATGAAATAACCAGAATTAACTATGCAGTAGTCAACATTGAAAGAATTGTCACGACGCTTGCTCAAGGACAAGTTAAGCCACCCATGAGGCAACCTATGCCTAGTGGATCAGGAAAAGAAAAGGAAAAAGAAAGACCCATCAATAGTTCTAGGAAAGTAGAGATCTTCGCAGACCCAGAAGATTATGATGGGTCATTTGTAAAATTTGATGAATGGTGGGCTAAAATATAGGCCTGGATTCAGATAAACAGGCATGCAATTGAACCTCAAAGTGGAGAAGCAATTCTTGCAGTATTATCCAGACTAAAAGAGCCAAGAGCAGGACCTTTTGCCCAACTTAGATTGCAAAGAATGCACAGCAACCAAGAATATAGCTGGATAGACTTAGAAAATGAACTAAGGAGCCTGTTTAGAGGTAGCAATATCAAGGACAGAGCCATCAAAAAAATAAACGAAATGAAACAAGGAGCAAATCAGCCAATTGATGACTTCCTTGTTAAATGGTAAGCAGAATTCAAGAAGGCAGAATTGGGAGACTCACATGGGGTCTACCTCCTCGAATAAATTACGAAGCGATATCTAATGGACTATATATGGAAAAACAATCTTAGAAAAAGCACAGTCTATGAGATGATGAATGTATTAAGAGAAGTAGGCAATTGCCTTGAAGCTCTTGATCTAATTAGAGGGCAAACACAATCAAGGTTTGGATCTAACAGAAAAGAAAAGGATCCAAATGCCATGGATATCAGTGCAGCTCAGAAAGGAGCCAAATCATGCTATAATTGTGGTAAAACAGGGCATTTTGTTAAACAATGCAAGAAGCCCAGCACTAAATGTGATCTTTGCAGATGGTCCAATGGCCACAAGAAAGATTGCCAACACAGGCAAGTAAGAAGTACGTCCTCAGATGATGTTAAAAGCACCAAACACATCTATACACCCAGCACACAAGCCGAAAAAGGAAAAGGGCGTGACCCCACGGCAGCAATAAGGGGCATGTCATTCAAAGAAGCAAGGGCGTTCTTCAGGGATGTTGAAGATGCCAAAAATAAGAAATCAACAAAAGACAGAGCCTAGATTCAGGAACTGGGTCTAATCTAGGCGAAGGTAAGCATAAGCAGGTACACTTTCCAATGGACAATTGTTTCTCTAGTTTACATGTTTACGATACGGAAGCAGCACCTTCCACTATTATATCTTCTTCTTTGCTGATAGAGGAGTCCTCTTAGAGGCTCGGCTGGGGCATCACACTGGTGCTTAATTCCTCTTCCAAGAAAGCTAATTCTTCGATCTTACCTGCAGATCAAATCCCAGATGAAGGAATCTTTTACAGATCATTAAAAATTAATAATGAACTAAAAATGAAAATAAAGGTAAAACCCAAAAACACTGATCAAAGTTTTATTTCAGTATCAGCACTCTTGGACTCAGACACAAACAGTGTCTTTGTAGATAACATATTTGCAATGCAACATGAACTCCCGCTCAGGCAACTTGCACAACCTCTTAACATCTATAACATAGATGGTATCCAGAACAAGGCAGGCAAGATTACACACATAGCATCACTCCTGCTGGATTACAAAGGACATCGAGAAATAGTCGAAGCAGAAGTCACCAGCTTGGGAAAGAACCAAATGGTAATTGGCTATTCTTGATTAAAGAAACATAACCTAGATATCAATTGGAAAACTGGAGAGATTAAACTAAGAAGTTGTGGAAAAGAATGCTGGGAACTGAGGGATAAAAGCATCTATCTCAGGCTATTAGAAAAATAAGAGCAGGAAGCTCAATACAAAGTCTATGAAATGATAAAAACATTAGAAAAGGAACAAAACTAAAAACAGGAACAAAACATTAGAACAGGACAAGCAATGGATGAGAAGCTCAAAAACCTCATGGATCAAAATATATCTGCTGCAGAACTCATACAAAAATGCTATCATGAACATTTTAAAGTGTTTGAAGAAAAGGCATCGACTAGAATGCCTACACAAAAGTCTTGGAATCATGCTATAGACCTTAAAGAAGACTTTTAACCAAAGAAAGGAAGACTTATACCCCTAAGTGCAGATGAACAGAAGGAAGTGTCAGACTGGCTAGAAGATCAGTCATCTAAAGGGTACATCAGACCTTCTAAATCCCCTCAGATATCACCAGTCTTCTTCGTACTAAAGAAAGATGGACAAAAGCGCATGATTCAAGATTATCACTATCTGAACTTGCAAACAGTGTGAAACAACTATCCATTACCTCTTATTTCGCAACTCATAGACTGATTAGAAGGAGCTAAGCTATTCACTATGTTGGATCTCAGATGGGGATACAACAATGTATGCATCAAAGAAGGCAATGAATGGAAAGCAGCCTTTGTCACACATAAAGGAACTTTCGAACCCCTGGTCATGTTCTTTGGTTTGTGCAATTCCCCAGCCACTTTCCAAACCATGATGAACGAATTATTTGCAGACATGGAAGACGTTGTAGTAGTCTATATCGACGATGTCATGATATTCACCAAAACAGACAACAAACAGGAACATGCAGAAATCATTAAGAAAGTGTTAAAACAACTAGAAGAGAACGACCTCTTTGTCAAACCAGAAAAGTGTCACTTCTTTAAGAAAGAAGTTGACTATTTGGGGATGATTGTAGGATAAAACAGGATCAAGATGGATCACAAGAAGGTCAACGCCATCATAGACTGGCCAGCACCCATAAATGTGAAAGGAGTGCGAAGCTTTCTCGGTCTTACCAACTACTATCGTCGCTTCATAGAAGGATATGTGCAGAAAGCCAGACCTCTGAACAACCTTTTAAAGAAAGACACCTCTTGAAAATGGGACTCTCAACAACAAAACACTTTTGATAAGTTGAAAGAACGATTCACCACAGCTTCTATTCTCGCTTATCCAGACATTGATTGTCAATTCCGATTAGAAACAGACGCTTCTGATTATGCAACAGGAGCAGTATTATCTATATTGAAAGAAGATAAATGGCATCCAGTAGCCTTTAGCTCGCACTCGATGTCACCGGAAGAAAGAAACTATCCTATTGCAGATAAAGAGATGCTAAGTATCATTCAGGCACTAGAGCAATGGTGTCATTACCTAGAAGGAATGGAACATCCATTCGAAATGTGGAATGATCATGCAAACCTTCAGTACTTTATGAAAGCGCAAAATCTATCCAGAAGACAAGCTAGATGGGCACAATACTTATCCAGATTCAACTATAACTTTGTATACAAACCAGGATTGTCCAATGTGAAGGCAGATGCTCTCTCTAGAAGAGAAGATCATGCACAAGGGATAGAAGATGACAACAAAGGAATAACTATGATTCCCCCAGAGCAGATAAGGACAACATCATCCAAAGTCACAATCTACGATGAAGGGGCACAGCTACATCAAGATATATTTAACCAAATGTGTCTCTTGACGAAGACAGAAATACAGAAGTTATGTAAAGAATACAATGTGTGTGAAGAAGCTAATGGACTTCTTTATCAAGAAGGAAACTGGTTATACGTTCTGGTCAAAAATGGAGATAACTAAGATTTAAGAATGAAAACCCTTAAATTATGTCATGACTCGCCTATGGCAGGTCATCCCGGAAATGAAAAGACTATTGATCTAGTCTTACATCACTATTGGTGGCCTGGTGTCATAACTCAGATCAAGGACTATGTATCTCATTGCGATTGATGCACATGAATAAAACCCTCCAACTAGCCTAGCTCTGGTTTATTGCAACCTTTAGAAGTCCCTAGCGGACCCTAGCAGGACATATCTGTTGATTTTGTCACCAATCTGCCAGAAAGTAATGAATCAGACAGCATCTTAGTAGCTATAGACCGTTTCTCCAAAGAAGTGGTGCTTATTCCCTATTGCAAGACGACGTCTGCCATCGAGACAGCAAGTCTCTACCTCCATCATATCTTCAAGCACCATGGAATTCCTTTATCTATTGTGTCTGATCGAGGACCACAGTTTGCCTCACAAGTCATGGCAGAGCTATGCAGGAAGCTTAATATAAAACAATGTTTATCTACTGCACATCATCCACAGACAGATGGTCAAACAGAAAGAATGATCAGAGATGTGTAACAATATCTAAGATTATTCTGTGCAGAGCGCCAAAGTGAATGGGCACAATGGTTACCCATCGCACAATTCAGTTATAATTCTAAGAGGCAAGCCTCAACCAAGAAGTCTCCATTCGAAGTCACTCACTCTTACATGCCATGTATGGGAGTAGAACCCATTGCATCATCCTCCAAGGTGCCAGCAGCCGATGAATTCCTATCTACCCTACACAATGTGACAGAGCAGACTAAAATAAACTTAGAACAAGCTCAGCTGCGCATGAAGGCACAAGCTGATAAACATAGAAGGGAGACTTCTTCCTATAACATTGGAGATAAAGTGTGGCTATCCACAGATAACTTAAAGTTGCTGCATGCAAGTCGCAAGCTAACAGAGTGGTGGTTAGGGCCATATGACATCATCACACTAGTTGGGGATAATGTTACGATTTGCTCGCAGGACGAACACTTTTTCCTTACTTTCTCTTTCAAACTAATACTTTCCGTTTCTCACGCTTAACCTCATTCCTTCCATGTCGTTCTACGACATTCCATAAATCTCGTAAGCGTGCTTATCCTCCACTGCGCAGATACTCTCTTCTTTCTGATCTTCTCACGCCGCATGCGCCAGCCCTTAACGTCTCTTTCTCATGAGTGGTTTCGCCATTGGCTTCTCCATTCGAACACCACTTCCCATGCTGGCCCTTAATCTCTGTGACATGTAACTGTCACACCTTTACTTTGCTATATAAACCCTTCAACAGGGTCTCTCGTCTCTTCTCCTTAGCTTAGTTCTACCTATGGTTTACTGCCTAGATAGTACAAGCAATCCATTGTCTTTACTCCTTGTGTCTCCGCTCTACCATTAAGTGAGCGCTTCACACTACGGCTCGCCCGCCTTCATGTGTCTCTACTTCGAACCTTTGACCCACTAGTCAAGCTAGGCAGCGGTTTACTCTTTGACCCGTTAACATCCTTGACGGTACCTTCGATCAGCATCCCCATGGCTGGACCCTATGTCATCGTATATATGAACGACTGACTCTCTCGACCCTACTAGGTGTTAGTAGGTCTACGCGCGACCATATCCACAGCCACGCATAACAAAAGAACTAAGCTCCCTCCTCGTTCGGGTACTATCATGTATGCCACCCACCATAGCTTCTCATCGAAACACTCGAACCACTGATCCACGTTGGAACCCTTGAGAACCTCCGTGCACTTCACACTCTGACTCCTCTGACACCCCTGACGATCCCAACCAAGCATATTGGGACGAAGACCCCGACGAGCCTTTATTAGACTCAGACGAAGAACTCACTGCCCACGACCTAGCCCACAGTTTTTCTGCTTCTGTGCAGATACCTCGTCCTCAGACGCCTCCATCCCCGACCCCCAGATGCCAAACCGGCCACATCTTTCCCCCGATTCCCTGTCCTCCCTCGCCCACTGTTACACGTGGCTGTGGGTGTGGTCGCGCGTAGACCTACTAGCACCTAGCAGGTTCAAAGGTTCAGTCGTTCGTGTCGACAACGACGTAGGACCAGCCGTGGGGATGCTGGGTCGAAGATACCGTCAAAGGAGTTTGACGGGTCAAAGGTTTAACCACTGTCTAGCTTGACTAGTGGGTCAGGGGTTCGAAGTAAAGACACACAAAGGCTGGCGAGCCATAGTGTGAAGCGCTCACTTAATGGTAGAGCGAAGACTCAAGGAGTAACGGGGATAGATTGCTAGCACTAACTAGGTGACAAGCCGTAGGTAGAACTAAGCTGAGGAAAAGGGGAGACATCCCTGTTGAAGGGTTTATATAGTGAAGTAAAGGCATGACAGTTACGTGTCACAGTAGATAAGGGCCAGTGTGGGAAGCGGCGTTAGAAACAGAAGATCAATAGCAAAACCACGCATGGGAAGGAAACGTTAAGGGCTGGTGCATACGGCATGAGAAGAGCAGAAGATAAAGAGTACCTGCGCGGTGAAGGAATAAACACGCTTACGAGATGTGTGGAATGTCGTAGAACGACATGGAAGAAATGGGGTTAAGCGTGAGAAACGGAAAGTATTAGTCCGATATTGATAAAAGAGAAAAAGTGTTCGTCCTGCGAGCAAATCGTAACATTACCCCCTTAGTAACCTGAAGCTACAGCGAGGATTCCTTACAAGTCCCTAAAGGCAGGTCCCGGGGAGCCAGTGATGTTGGCATAGCTGACATCGTCTAATTCATCTCCATCCTCATAAGGGGAAGGTGCACGGGGAGAGGATGGCGTGGGGTGGTAAGATTGTTGGGAGGAGGAGGAAGATTGACGAGAGGTACGGCAAGGGGTGACTCGACGGATGATTTGTCCGTTACGGAATGCGGCTTGGGGGCGGCGAGGGGTAGACATAGACAAGGACTGAGCACGGGGAGAGGTGAGGGGGCAAGAGGATCCTGGGCAACGGGCTAAGGAATGACCAGGTGCTTGTCGACGGCATCCGGTACAGATGTATTGTCTGCAGGATAGTTGAGTATGGCCAAGACAGTGGCACTGGAAGCACTGTTGATTGAAGCGAGGGTGGCCAGGATAGACGCAGTCTCTGCCATTTCGACCAGTCCACCAATCGTTGAGGGTTTGCCTATGAATAGGTGACCCATCCCTCAGAACTTCGTTTCCAAGTCCTCGACCAGTGGCAGCTAGGTCTCGGAAGTGGTTATCGATGTCGAGGAGGAAGAAGTCATAGCCCATTTGGAAGGTGTGAGAGTACGACTGGTAACGCGCGTGATAGATAAAGTCCTGCATGGTCCTGCCAAGCATGGTGTGAGGAAAGACCAGGCCTGAGCCGGAGACAAAGGCGGCAATGTGGTTCAACTGCATCACAGATTCGAACCAAGTAAAG
This sequence comes from Pulveroboletus aff. annulatus, assembly GCA_038094595.1. NCBI lineage: Eukaryota > Fungi > Basidiomycota > Agaricomycetes > Boletales > Boletaceae > Pulveroboletus > Pulveroboletus aff. annulatus. Next base: position 2,217 of record JBBPTX010000672.1, on the reverse strand, counting down.
ATGGGTGAACCATCAGAAGAATAAACACTAATAGGGACCCGAAGGTGGTCATCAGACATGAGAGAATGGAAGCGAACGTAATGCTCATCGGTGAACCGCTCCTCCCGAATTCTGCCGGTGTGGCAGTGGTTGGAAACATCTAATGGGACCTGGGAGTCCCATCCCGAATGGGCAACGAGGGAGTCCGAGCTAGGCGCGCGGACGAGCTGAGGGCGATGGATGCCTAAGAACGAGGGAGGTCTGGGAGAAGGTTCCCGACAGGGCGGAGGCGTAAACGACGGCAAGGACTGGATCCTGCCAGAGACGGGGGAGACGTGGGATTGGGGAACATCACCAACAATAGTGGCGAAGTTGACAGGCTGAGGGGTGGCGGGGTGAGTAGGAGAGACCCTCTCGGGGTCAGCAGAGGGAAGACGGATGGTGCTGGGGTTGGTGGAGGGTGCGGCTGCAGGGGTGTCGACATTGGAGAACTCGATTGCCATGAGGAGAAGATGGAGAGGGTTTATTTGCATCGTGATGGGCGAACGGACGAGAGGGAGAAGGCGCAAGGGTGTCGTCTTTTATAATCTTCTAGCAATTCCGACGAATGTTTCAAATTCCGCTCGGGTTCCCAGGATTCTTCTTCAGCGGAGTACCCTTTCCATTGGATCAGGTACTGATGGGCTGACGGCATACCTCAATGCCGTATGATTCGTTCTATTTCATATTCTTCTTGTCCTTCCACAAGATCCGGGGGCGGTGTGGGGAAGTTCGGGCCGTGTACGTCGTTTTCGCGATAGGGCAATAAGAGAGAAGCATGGAACATGTTGTGAATTTTCCACGTTCGTGGGAGTCGGAGGCGATAGGAGATGGGGGAGATAACGTCAGAGATAATAAAGGGACCTTCGCGTTTTGCGGCAAACTTTGGATCCTGGATGGACCTTTTAAGGTTCCTGGCCTCCAGCCAGACTCGCTGCCCTTTCTCAAAAGGTACGAATTTTGACTTAGACTGGGACGCCATGACCTGTCGTGCAAGTTCATGGGATGCGAGGGCTTCGTCTCGTAGGGCTGTCAGCTCTTTGAGACAGGTTTCTATGGTGGGGATGTTCGTTTTGGCGATTACCAACGGAAGGGCACGGGGTTCGTATCCCATCATGAGATAGAACAGGGATTTGCCGGTGACGGAATGGGGACGGTGATTGTGGGTGAATTCGGCGTGGGAGATGTGATCGGACCAAGTGGAGGGGTGGTCTCCGCAGTAGATGCGGAGATAGGTCTCAACTTCTTGGTTAACGCGTTCGGTTTCTCCGTCGGTCTGGGGGTGATAGGCTGTGGAGAGGGAAAGATTGTAGTTGAGGAGGCGGCCAAGTTCCTTAGCAAAGGTGGAGGTGAATTGTGGGCCGCGATCAGAGATGACTTTCTCGTAAAGGCCAAAGCTGTTACGTGTGGCCCGGGTAGGGTCACACGCAGCCCTGCAATATCCGCCTAAGCGGGTTGTCGACGATCAACCGTCGGGGATGCCAATGGTGGTGGTGCAACCTAGAGTTGCTAGGTGGTGGGGATACGCGAGAGTGAGGGTACTCAAGCGTCGAGGTTCACTCAAGAGTCGAACGGGACTCGTAGAGGTGTGGGACGAGGGTAACGATGAGATGTATTCTTTAGGGGAACACTACAAGTAGGCAGAATGCTACAGGGAGCTCAAAGTTAAGGGAAGGCATAATGTTACGATTCGCTGCAGGGTCTACACTTTTTCTTTACTTAACATTACGAACTGACATTCATTTCTTTTCTCACGCTTAACTCGCTACATTCCATGTCGTTCTACGACGTTCCATATCCCTCGTAAGCGTGCTTATCTCCCACTGCGCAGGTACTCGTTCTTCTTCTGCTCTTCTCACGCCGTATGCGCTGGCCCTTATGTCCTTCTCCTATGTGTGGTTTTGCTATTGGTTTCCGCTCTTCTCACGCCGTTTGCCACGCCGGCCCTTAACCATGTGACGCGTCACCGTCACACCTTTCTCTTCACTATATATACCCTTCAACAGGGCGTTTCCTACCTTTTTCCTTAACCTAGTTCTACCTATGGCTTGTGCCTAGTTAGCTCTAGCAATCTACCTTCGTGTCTTCGTTCTACACTTGAGTGAACGCTTCACACATCTCCGCTCTCTGCGTCTGTGTGTGTCTTATCTCGAACCCTTGACCCTATCGCCAGTGTGGCATAGGATATCCTTGACTACC
>JBBPTX010000671.1:4274-18324 GCA_038094595.1 Pulveroboletus aff. annulatus | reverse complement strand
CCATTGATCTAGAAGGGCCCGTAGATCCCCTGTGTCTGGCACAGTGTCTAAGTCGGGTTTTCCCTTGATTAGATAAAGAAGCGTTCGTATGCGCAAAGTAAAGATGAGAAAATATATAGCTGTAACAGTTGCAAGGGGATACGCATTGACTTCTTGGATGTGGATACAAGTACAGGCGCACACGTAATAGGAGGAACTACTGACGTCGAGGCAGTGTTCCGTTTCAAAAGTCCGGGGAAGTAAAGGTGACACGGGACACTTTAGGTGCTTCTTCGTCATCTTCGTCTATCTCTTGTAGTCGAGGGACTTCTTCTTCGTCCTCGACTTCCACTTCTACAACCTTCCTGATGGTCTTCTTTGGCCTTGGGTTGTTTGCAGGGAACGCGGGGCAGTTGGTTGCCCAGTGTCCTTTCTGATGACAGCGAAAGCATCTGCCTTCTTTGCGACACTGTTCTCGTTCGGTGGGTGTGAGTCGTTGGAGGCGGACGGCATCGACGTCCATAGCATTGGGGTCTTTGGCGGGAGTGGGGGCAGTGTACTGGTGATACGTGTGGCGGGTGGGGGCCTTGTGGCGAGCGGCGATTTCTCTAGCACGCTCCATGTGGGTCTGGAAGGTGACGGCCTTCTTTAGCCATGCTTCTACAGTAGTAGGGACCGTCTCCATAGCTAGGATGCGGCGCATGAGGGCGTCTGGGATAGCGGCCGAGTAATAGCCAATAAGGACATTGTCGTCAGTGATGCCAGCGATGGCACAGTGGTTCTGGAACTGAGCGTTGTATTCAGTGAGCGAAGGGGAGTATCCACCGTTTTTGGTGGCAGTCATGCGGGTGGTGGTGAGCCAAGCAATTGAGTTACCGATGGTGTCGTAGTGTTTAAATGCCAAGACAAAGGCATCTCAAAAGTCGGACCAGGAGCCCATAGAAATCGAGCCATCGGCCGTGATTTTCGAAGATCTGAAGGTGTTTGCCCATGTGAGTGCGGGTCCTTGGGTCATGTAAGAGAGCGCAAAGGTGATGCGCTTCGTGTCCGAGTTGTATATGTCCACGTTGACGTTAAGATAGAAGGCGATGGAGTCAAACCACTGTTTGGCCGTCTTATAGTCTCCGTCGTACTTTTCTGGAGTTCCGATGCGAAGTTCGAGGGGTTTAGTAGTCATGGTGGGCGATGGGGGACGAGGGATCGGGGGAAAGATGTGGCCGGTTTGGCGTCTGGGTGTCGGGGAGGGAGGCGTCTGAGGGCGAGGTATCTGCACGGAAGCAGAAAAGCTGTGGGCAAGGTCGCGGGTAGCGAGTTCTTCATCTGAGTCCAATAAAGGCTCGTCGTGGTCTTCGTCCCAATATGCTTGGTTGGGATCGTCGGGGGTGTCAGAGGAATCAGAGTGCGAGGTGCGCGGAGGTTCTCGAGGGTTCCAATGCGGGTCAGTGGTTCAAGTGTTTTGGTGGGAAGCTATGGTGGGCGGCGTATGTGATAGTACCCGAACGAGAAGCGAGCTTAGTTCTTTTGTTATGTGTGGCCGTGGGTATGGTCGCGTGCAGACCTACTAACGCCTAGTAGGGTTGAAAGGATCTGTCGTTCGTGTCGACGACGACGTAGGACCAGCCGTAGGGATGCTGGGTCAGGGGTACCATCAGAGTTCTTGACAGGTCAAAGGTAAACCGTTGCCTAGCTTGGTGAACGGGTTGAAGGTTCAGAGTAAGACACACGAAGGCGGGTGGGCCGTAGTGCGAAGCATTCACTTAATGGTAGAACGAAGACGCAAGGAGTAAAGGCGATGGATTGCTAGTACTAACTAGGCGACAAGCCATAGGTAGAACTAAGCTGAAGAGAAGAAAAGGGGGCCCTGTTGAAGGGTTTATATAGTAAAGTAAAAATGTGACAGTTACGTGTCACAGTAGTTAAGGGCCGGCGTAGTAAATGGCATTAGAAATAGAAGACCAATAGCAAAACTATGCATGAGAAAGAGATGTTAAGGGCCGGCACATGTGGCATGAGAAGAGCAGAAGATGAAGAGTACCTGCGCAGTGGAGGAATAAGCATGCTTACGAGATGTATGGAATGTCGTAGAACGACATGGAAGGAATGAGGTTAAGTATGAGAAATGGAAAATACTAGTCTGAAAGAGAAAGAAGGGAAAAAGTGTTCGTCCTGCGAGCGAATCGTAACAGAGATGACGTTGGAGATAACGAAGGGGCCTTCACATTTTGTGGCAAACTTCAGATCTTGGACGGACCTTTTTTGATTCCGGGCTTCTAGCCAAACTCGTTGTCCTTTCTCAAAAGGCACGAATTTTGACTTGAATCTAGACACCAAGACTTGTTGCGCAAGTTCATGGGATGCGAGGGCTTCATCTCATAGGGCAGTCAGCTCTTTGAGATGGGATTCGACAGCGGGGATGTTGGTTTCGGCAATCACCGAGGGAAGGGCACAGGGTTTGTACCCCATCATGAGGTAAAACGGGGATTTGCCGGTAACAGAGTGGGGATGGTGATTATGTGTGAATTTGGCATGAGAGATGTGATCGGACCAAGTGGATGGGTGATCCCCACAGTAAATGCGGAGATAGGTCTCAACTTCTTGATTAACACATTCGGTTTCTCCGTCGGTCTGGGGGTGATATGCTGTGGAAAGGGAGAGGTCGTAGTTGAGGAGGTGGCCGAGTTCTTTGGCAAAGGCGGAGGCGAACTGTGGGCCGCGATCAGAGATGATTTTCTCATAGAGTCCGAAGCAGAGATAGACTTTGTGGAAAAAGAGTGCTGCTACACCCTTGGCGGTGATCGTTTTCTTCGTAGGGCAAAGAATTACCCCTTTATTAAGGCCGTGGTCCACCATGACCAATAATGAGTCAAATCCCCCGAAGAGTGGGAGGTCGGTGATCAGATCGCAAGAGACCTGCTGGAAGGGACGAGAACAGGAGGACAGGATAGGGACGAGTGGGGGAGTGGTTGGGTGAGTGTTCGCCTTGTTGCGCTGGCACATGGCACAACTGTCAATGTAAGAGCGAACGAATGTGGCAAGACTGGGCCACCAAAATTCGGAGGCGACAAGTTGTTGGGTTTTAAGATAGCCAGGGTGTCTGGCAGAGTTGTGATCATGGGAGCACTGGACGACAGCGTGGCGAAGGTCACAGTCAGGAGGGACATAGATGCGTCCTTGGTACTGAAGGATGCCATCCGAGTATTGCCAATCGGCAAGGCGAGAGCGGAGTATGGGGGAAAGAGATCCATTGATTTCCTGAAATTTATGGAGGACAAGGTCATTGGAGGTAGAGGCAGAGGCAATGTGGTTGGAGAGGGCGGAGTCAATGAGACAGACGAAGAGGGAGTCAGGGAGGAGAGTGATGCCGATGTTGTCGGAGTCGGCGCAAGGGAGGAAGTCGGGATGGTGAGAGAGGGCATCAGGGCCGGTAAGGTGGGTGCCAGGTACATAAGTGATGGAGTAGTCGTAATTGGCAACATCGAGGAGCCAATGGGCTTGGTGGCGGTTGAGGTCTTGGGGGTGTCAGAAGTACATTAGGTTCCTGTGGTCGGAAAATACTTTGACAGGGAAGGGAGAGCCATGGAGGTATTGCCTCCAGGCCTTGAAACCGTGAATAATGGCCAAGAGCTCCCGATCGTGGATGTCGTAGTTTCATTCTGAGGAAGAAAATGATTGTGATAAGTAGGAACAGGGGTGCCAATCCCCATTCGCATCGGTTTGTAACAAAATGCCACCTGACACGTACTTGGAGGCGTCGGTGGCCATGGCAAAAGGATGAGATATATCGGGCATAAAAAGAACAGGCTTATGGAGAAACAATTCTTTGAGTTGTTTGAACGCGGCCTGTTGAGAAGGATTCCAGGTCCAAGGCATAGTCTTCTTGGTGAGGTCGATGAGCAGGCGAGTGATGTTGGAGTAACCGGGGATGAAACATCTGTAGAAATTAGCGAATCCTAAGAAGGATCAGACATCTTTGACTTTTTGCGGCATAGGCCACTTAGCGATCCCGTCTAGTTTGACAGGGTCCATAGCAAGTTGTCCTTCCTTGACTATCATCCCGAGGTATTCAACATCGGGAACAGCAAATTGACATTTCTCTAGTTTGAGATGGAGGTTGAGTTCCATCATCCATTGAAGGATGTGGTGAGTGCATTCGGTGTGGGTTGCATCATCTGGGGAGAAGATAAGGAGATCGTCCATATAAATTACTAACCATCCTTCAGCGATCATGTCACGGAAGGAGTCGTTCATAAATCGTTGAAATGTTGTGGGTGAGTTAGTCATACCAAAGAACATAACCATGGGCTTGAAGAGGCCTTTGTGAGTAAGAAAGGCACCTTTCCATTGGTGTCCGTCTTTAATACGTACATTGTTGTACCCCCAACATACATCGAACTTGGTGAAAGTGCAAGCCCCTTTAAGTTTATTGAGGAGGTCAGAGATCAGTGGTAGCGGGTAGGTGTCGTGAACGGTGTATTCATTGAGGTACCAATAGTCTTGGCAAGGGCGGAGTTTGCTGTCTTTCTTTTTGACAAAGAAGAATGGTGACACTTGAGGGGAATTCGAGGGGTGGATCTTGCCAGCGGCAAGATTTTCATTGAGGAAGTCTTCTGTAGCTTTCTTTTCATCTGGTGTGAGTGGATATAGTTTGCCAATCTTTAGGGTGAACGAGTCTTTGACATTGATCTCATGGTTGTAGGGTCGGGAAGGAGGGAGAGAGTTGGCAGATTCTTTGGTGAAAACTGGGGTGAAGTCGTGGTAGGCATTGGGTAGGGTGACCTTCAGTTTAGCCTTTTCGGCAGCTGCCGCGAGTTCGGTGGCAGTGGTGAGTTTGGTGACGAGTTTTGGGTGTATCTGATGATATTGGGATCCAGACTTGAGGACCTGTTGGCAGGAGTTAAGGTGGAGCGCGCAGCGAACATAGAGGTTTCCGTCTGGCATATCAAGGAATGTAGAGAGGGTATGGTTGGGGACAGTTTCAACCATTACATGGCGAGGGGATTTTGAAAGGGGGGCTCGGGGTTGGGCATCATTATATTGCTTGAGATCAGCAACATGAATATGATAGAGTGAGGCGGACTTGTCTACTGCTTCAGGGATATTGATCGTCTACGACGACCAGTCGATTGAGGGGTTCATAAGTCGTAACCAAGGTGTTCCAAGAATCAGATTCTCAGACCCGCAGTGCATAACGTGAAAGTATATGTGTTGGGCAATTCCATCGATATTGGTGAATAGAGAGGCCGTATAACGGATGGCTCCCCTTGCGTTTGAGGTTTGGTCGACATTGTTAACAGGGATGGGTGTCGGGAGTTTGTCTAGGGGGAGTCGATGTTTTCGGGCAAAATCCCAGTCAAGGCAGTTGATATCCGCACCGCTATCGATGAGGGCATGGGTGTTGACAGTTTTCATGGTGTGCGAAGGGTCAATGAGTTGCAGAGGAATATGCATTGATTTCTTGGAGGTGGATACAAGTACAGGTGCACACGTAATAGGAGGAACTACTGATGTCGAGGCAGCATTCTGTTTCAAAAATCCTGGGAGGTAAAGGCAACTCAAGACACCTTTGATTCTTCATCATCATCTTCATCATCTATTTCTTGGAGTCAGGGAACTTCTTCTTCTTCGTCCTCGACTTCTGCTTCTATGACTTTCTGAACGACTTTCTTTGGTCTCGGAGTAGTTGAAGTGAATGTGGGGCACGCGGTAGCCCGATGTCCTTTCTGGCAGCAGCGGAAACATCTTCCTTCTTCACGGCATTGTTCATGTTCAGTGGGAGTAAGTCACTGGAGGTGGATAGCATCAATGTCCATGGCGTTTGTTATGATTCATCATGCTGGGCATGTTCCTTTCCTTTTTCTTTCTCCTCTCTCTCGATCCCCACATGTACACTCACTCTTCCGCTCTTCTTCGGTTGTCCACGCCAACCCTTTACCCTTGTCCCTCAGTTCTCTGAGGTCTCTCCCACGTATGTCATCATACCTACGTGATCCTTGTGCACTTATCTCCCTCGTGTTGCCTTATCACACACGTGTTCACCCTTCTCTCACCACATGCACCGGCATGTTGTGTTTCCCTCTCACGCGTGGGTTCTATCACATTCTTCCTTGTTCTTTCACATTCTATCGCCGCTTCCCACGCCAGCCCTTAACCCATACCCTTGACCCTGTGATGTTACTGTCACACTGTCACCTTTCACTATATATATCAGTCGATCTGGCCTTATGCCTTTCCTCCCAAGCTTTGATATTCCCTGCCTTCCCTCCGGTGGGGAATACCCCCAGAATACTCCTCTCCTCGTTGTTCGAGACTGGCTCTCGTCATCATCCCCCTCGACGCTCGCCTCAGCATACTCATCCCTCATTCCTTGTCATCCGCCCTCGTCACCCTTGAACTCTTGTCCTCGTGCTCCATTGCTTAGCAAGGTAGCGGCAACGTCTCGTCGGCATCCTCACCATCCCGTTACCTCTTCGTGCCATTAAAGAGCCCCTGTGGAGGATGGTCCGCCTTTGCACCCTTGACCCCCGTGTTCATTGACCCCCTCGTCCTTGAGGCTACCCCCATATCCCACAGTTGTACCCTCTCAGCCCTTGCATCGCCATGACCCCCATCTTCCCTCCACACTCCTTAGTCGTGCTCCGTTCATATGGGCACTAAGGAGTATTCCTCAGGTACCACTACCACGCTCCCTAGCCACACCTTCCTTAGTCCTTAGTACCTTGCTTTGTAGTCCCTGTCGTAGGCCTAGTCCCTTGCCTAGACAATCAGAGCACATCTTTGATCCTCACCTCTACGAGTCCCGCAAAGACTCTTGAGTGAACCCTGCACAGCAAGATACCTCTCTGTCGCTCCCTTTGAACTCTCGGACGCCCCGACACATCATCACCACCGTCACCCCGATGGTTGAACCCCTTTGACCCAGCCCCACTAGGTCAACAATAGGGCTACGTGTGACTCTACCCAGGCCACACGTAACAGCGTTAGGGTCCCTGGTGGGAGCAGGGGTGGTGTACTAATGATGCGTGTGGCGAGTGGGGGTTTTATGGCGGGCGGCGATCTCTTGGGCCCATTCCATATGGGTTTGGAAGGTTACAGCCTTCTTCAGCCAGGTGTCTATAGTGGTGGGGACCGTTTCCATAGCTAGGATACAGCGCATGAGGGCGTCGGGGATGGCGGCCAAGTAATAGCCGATGAGGACATTGTCGTCGGTTATGCCGGCGATGGCACAGTGGTTCTGTTACGCATGGCCATGGGTGGGGTCACGCGTAGACCTACTAACGCCTAGTAGGGTCGAGGGGGTCCGGTCATTCATATATACGATGACGTAAGGCCAGCCGTGGGGATGCTGGGTCAAGGGTACCGTCCAAGGTGTTTTAGATGGGTCGAAAGGATAACCGTTGTCTAGCTTGACAAACAGGTCAAAGGTTCGAGGGGAGACACACAAAGGCGGGTGAGCCGCAGTGTGAAGCGTTCACTTAATGGTAGAATGAAGACACGAGGAGTGAGGTGATAAATTGTTAGTGCTAACTAGGCGACAAGCTGTAGGTAGAACTAAGCTGAGGAGAAGAAGCGAAAGACCCTGTTGAAGGGTTTATATAATGAAGTGAAAATGTGACAGTTACATGTCACAAAGGTTAAGGGCCGGCGTGGGAAGCAGCGTAAGAATGGAGGAACCAGTAGCAAAACCACGCATGAGAAAGAGACGTTAAGGGCCGGCGCGTGCGGCGTGAGAAGATCAGAAGGAAAAGAGTACCCACATGGTGTAGGATAAGCACCCTTATGAGATGTATGGAATGTCGTAGAATGACATGGAAGGAATGAGTTTAAGCATGAGAAACGAAAGGTATTAGTCCGAAAGAGAAAGTAAGAAAAAAGTGTTTGTCCTGCGAGCGAATCGTAACAGATTCTGGAACTGAGCGTTGTACTCAGTGAGTGAGGGGGAGTATCCACCATTTTTAGTGGCAGTCATGCGAGTGGTGGTGAGCCAGGCAATTGCGTTGCTGGTGGTGTCATAGTGTTTAAATGCCAAGATAAAGGCATCACGAAAGTCAGACCATGTGTTATGCTTTGGCAAACATCTTGAATGTAGGAGCGACCAATGTTCTTCACTAAGGTCGGACGCTCACGAAGAGGTACCACAGAATCCTTAGGAAGTTCAGAGTCACACAAAGGAACGAAGGGGCTCAAGATGAGTGCGATTTGCAGCGCAGATCAAGAGTAGGGTAGCGGTACATGCAGCGGAGGTATAAGTACTACGATGTGACTAATAGTACTGATGTAAGCAAGGGGATACTAGGCCACTGTGAGAGAAGCGGCAGAGGAGAGAGGCTGTCCATGGGAAGAACGGAAGTAATACCATTATGTCGGGAAAGAATCCATGCACAGGGCAGATAGGAAGGGCAGAAAGGGAACCTGTGCTATAGTAGTACAACGAGATGTACAGGATAAGAAGAGACGAGGGAAAAGAGAGGAGAACTGTAACACCATGAGCCCATCGAAATCGAGCCATCGGCTGCAATCTTCGAGGATCGGAAGGTGTTTGCCCACATGAGTGCGGGGCCTCGGATCATATACAAAAGCGCTAATGTTGCAACTACAATCTTGTAGGCAATCACCAATACTCAGACGTCGAGAGGATTCTTAGATGTGCTTTGTAGGCAGTGAAACAGGAGAACTAGACTGGAGACTGAGCTCCGTCCAGTCTCTCTTTATATACTATTCTACGTGTAGATACATGTTGTATATCGATCTAGATATGTATCTACATAAGTCTATCCCCTAGACCCAACATGATCAACATGAGAAGTCGGCCTGTAACGGAGATTAATACATACATGAGGCTATCAGCCGTTGATCTGCTGCGGGTGGGTGGAATGGAAGGTGTCAACAGTAATTGAAAATAAGGGATCACATCACAGTGATGGGGTGACTGATGTGAGGTCTGTGATGATCACGATGTATGAAATACGTGTGTGTGATCAGTGGGGCGAAATGTGAAGGCTGAAAGTGAAGCCCACTGATCTAGAAGGGCCCGTAGATCCCTGTGTCTAGCACAGTGTCTAGGTCGGGTTTCCCCTTGATAAGATAAAGAAGCGTCCGTTATGCGCTAAGTAAATATGAAAAATACATAGCTGTAACAGCTAAAGCGATGTGCTTCAGGTCGGTGGTGTATACCTCTGCATTGACATTGAGGTAAAAGGCGATGGAGTCAAACCATTGTTTGGCTGTTTTGTAATCGCCATCGTATTTGTCTGGGGTGCTGATGCGAAGTTCGAGGGGTTTGGTCATGTCTAAGGACCGTCGGCGGCTGGGCAACACATCCCTCCCAGTGCCCCTAATCTGAAGCATGTTTACACCTTAAGCCAAACGCACAGCGGTCTCCGTATCTCAGACTCAACCCAGGTGTCAGGGCCGGTTCGGTGTTTCTTGTCTGAGAATCAGGATCGTCCGGCTGTACCAATGACCAACCTGGGCATCTGTCCTCTTGAGCCCCACGCACAACTCAAGGAATTTAATCCAAGTCTTATGCGCAGACTATGGCTTACCTGCCTTGCAGCTAGGCTTCCCGTTACCCTAAGCTTCTCAGCTTTCGGGCCCACCAGGCCTCACCTTTTATACCATGCCTGCCCATGGAAACCTTACCAGGGAGTAGAACCCCAGCAGGAGAGACTAACCAATATGCACTTGCTCGGGAGTTGGGGTTACCAATTCACGACCCAAGCAGTAACGTACCAAGGGTGTCCTGTCTCAAGGCGATGTGCTATGCCAAGAGTCGGATGGTTTTTAACCAGAGTCTTAAGAGACTGAAATTCTCGCCTCGCAAGGTTCGAACTCCAGCCTGCCTGGCTGCATTCCCTTGTTGACGCACTCAGTACGTCCTACCAGTAGACCATGTGTCCGGTTTGAGGGTGATACGCAGTGGAGAGGGAGAGGTCGTAGCCGAGGAGGCGTCCGAGTTCTTTGGCGAAGGAGGAGGTGAATTGAGGGTCCCGATCCGAGATAACCTTGTCGTAAAGGCCGAACCGTTTGTAGACTTTGTGGAAAAAGAGATACGCGATCCCTTCGGCGGTGACGGTTTTCTTCGTAGGGCAAAGGATTACCCCCTTAGTAAGGCCGTGGTCCACCACGACCAAAAGACTGTCGAACCCCCCGGAGAGAGGGAGATCGGTGATGAGATCGCAGGAGATCTGCTGGAAAGGACGAGAGCAGGAGGAAGGGATCGGGGAGAGTGGGGGAGAGGACGGATGGGTGTTAGTCTTGGAGCGTTGGCAGGTAGCGCACCCCTCAACGTAGGAGCGAACGAAGGTAGCGAGACCCGGCCACCAAAAGTCGGCAGCGACGAGCTGGCGAGTTTTGAGGAAGCCGGGGTGTCCGGCAGAGGGGTGATCGTGGCAGCGGGCAATAATGGAGCGACAGAGGGGTTGGTCATCCGGGACGTATACGTAGTCTTGGTAGAGGAGGACACCGTCACGGTATTGCCAGTCCGAAAGACGGGAGCGGGCAGCAGGGGGAATATGACCCTCGATCTCTTGAAGTTTGTGGAGAACGAGGTCGTCGGAGGCGGAGGCTGAGGATATGACCGAGGAAAGAGCGGAGTCGACGATCTGGACGAAGAGGGAATCGGGGAGGAGCGTAACGCCGGTGTTATCGTTGTCAATGTGGGGAAGGAGATCTGGGCGGCGAGAAAGGGCATCTGGGCCAGCTAGATGGAAACCGGGGACATGGGTAATACAGTAATCGAAGTCCGCCAGATCTAGCATCCAGCGGGCTTGTCGTCGGTTGAGGTCTTGGGGGCGACAGAAATACGTGAGGTTTTTATGGTCGGTGAAGACTGTTACGGGGAACGGGGAACCGTGGAGGTAGTGTCGCCAAGCTTTGAAACCTCGGAGGACGGCGAGGAGTTCCCAGTCGTGGATGTCGTAATTTCGCTCAGCGGGAGCGAACGTCTGAGAGAGGTAGGAACAGGGATGCCAATCTCCGTTCGAGTCGGTTTGGAGGAGGATTCCCCCAGAGGCGTATTTGGAGGCGTCAGTGGCGACGGCAAAGGGGCGGGTGACATTGGGCATGAAGAGGACTGGTCGCCGTGTGAAGAGATTTTTCAGATTATCGAAGGCAGTCTGGCAAGCGGAAGACCAGTCCCAAGGCTGGGTCTTCTTCGTGAGGTCAATGAGGGGGCGGGCGATATCGGAGTATCCTGGGATAAATCTACGATAGAAGTTCGCGAATCCCAGAAAAGAGCGGACGTCTTTGACTTTCTTTGGGGTGGGCCATTTTGCGATTCCGTCGAGTTTGACGGGGTCCATGGCGAGTTGGCCTTCTTTAACAATCATTCCGAGGTATTCGACTTTGGGAACGGCGAAGTTGCATTTTTCCAGCTTGAGATGTAAATCAAGCTCGGTCATTCGTTGGAGGACGCGGTGTGTCCGTTCAGTGTGGGTGTCGTCGTCGGGTGAGAAGATGAGGAGATCGTCCATGTAGATAATGAGCCATCCTTCGGCGATCATGTCACGGAAGGAGTCGTTCATAAATCGTTGAAACGTGGCGGGGGAGTTGGTCATTCCGAAGAACATGACCAAGGGTTCGAAGAGTCCTTTATGCGTGAGGAATGCTCCCTTCCACTGGTGTCCGTCTTTGATCCGGACGTTGTTATATCCCCATCGGACGTCGAATTTTGTAAAAACGCGGGCGCCCTTAAGTTTGTCTAGGAGATTGGTGATGAGGGGAAGAGGGTAGGCATCGCGAACGGTATGTTCGTTGAGATACCGGTAGTCTTGGCATGGATGAAGCTTCCCGTCTTTCTTTTTGACAAAGAAGAACAGAGAAGCCTGGGGGGAGTTAGACGGACGGATTTTTCCAGTGGCGAGATTTTCGTTGAGAAAGTCTTTGGTGGCTTTCTTCTCATCCGGGGTCAGGGGATAGAGTTTCCCTATTTTTGGGACGAAAGAATCTTTGACGTTGATTTCGTGGTCGTATGGGCGAGAAGGGGGAAGGGAATCTGCGGTTTCTTTTGAGAAAACGGAGGCGAAATCCTTGTAGGCATCTGGGAGGGTTACTTTGGGTTTCGCTTTTTCTGCGGCGGCAGCGAGTTCGGTGGCGGTGGTTATTTTTGCGACGAGTTTCGGGTGTGTCTGATGGTACCGGGATCCAGTACGGGTGATCTGCTGACAAGCATAGTGGTGTAAGGCGGATTTGACATAATGTCCGCCGTCGGGGAGATCCAAAAAAATGGAGAGAGCGTGGTTCGGGATAGTTTCTACGAGGGTATGCCGAGGAGGTGGAATGGAGGTTGTTTTTGGTCGGTGGTTGTCGTGTCGTTGGGTGTCTTTGGCGAAGGAGCGATAGAGGGCGGCGGACTCGTCGAGGGTTTCGGAAATGGACACGGTTCATTCTGCCCAGTTGATTTCTGGGTTAGTGACGTGGAGCCAGGGGGACCCGAGGATAAGATTTTCGTTTCCGCAGTGCATGACATGGAAACGAATTTGTTGGGCAACTCCCTCAATGTTAACAAAAAGGGAAGAGGTGAAGCGTATTGCTCCTTTCGCGTTCGCGGTTTGGTCAACGTTTCGTACAGCGATGGGTTTTGGAAGTCGTTCCAGGGGTAGTCGGTGCTTTCGGGCGAAGCTCCAGTCGAGACAATTGATGTCTGCTCCGCTGTCAATGAGTGCATGGGTGTCGACAGTTTTCAATGTGTGCGAAGGGTCTATGAGCTGGAGGGGGATGCGCATAGATTTCTTTGATTGTGATAAAAGTACAGGGGCACACATAAATGAGGAAGAGGCTGACATCGAAGCAGTCTTCCTTTCTAAAAATCCGCCATGACTCGAGCAACGTCTTCATCGTCATCATCTTCCTCGATTTTTGCCAGCTTGGGGATTTCTTCATCAACTTCTTCTTCGACCTTTTGGACCGTTTTCTTCAGTTTCAGGGTGTTCGGGAATCCAGGGCATTTGGACGACATATGCCCTTTTTGTCTGCAATGGAAGCATCGTCCTTCTTTGATGCATTTCTTCCGTTCTTCCAGGGTGAGTTTAGCAAGGCGGACGACGTCTACGTCCATGGCATTGGGATCTTTGGCGGGGGTTGGGGTGGAGTACTGGTGGTACATAGTACGAGTGGGGGTTCTGTGGCGAGCGGCGATTTCTTTCGTGCGGTCCATGTGGGTTTGGAAGGTTACGGCTTTCTTAAGCCAAGAGTCAATGGTGGTGGGGACAGTTTCCATTGCGAGGATGCGACGCATGAGGGGCTTGGGGATGGCGGCTGAATAGTATCCAATTAGGACGTTGTGATCGGTGATCCCGGCGATGGCGTAATGGTTCTGAAACTGAGCGTTATACTCAGTAAGTGAAGGGGAATATCCACCACCCTTGGTGACGGTTATGCGGGTGGTGGTAAGCCAGGCGATGGCGTTTCCCGTGGTGTCATAGTGTTTGAACACCTTAATGAATTCGTCATGGAAGTTTTCCCATGTACTCATAGAAATAGATCCATCGTTGGCGATCTTCGAGGCGCGGAAGGTATTGGCCCACGTGAGTGCGGGTCCTTTAGTCATATAAGACAGCGCGAAGGCTATCTGTTTTGGGGCGGTGTTGTAGATGTCAGAATTGATGTTTAAATAGAAGACGACGGAGTCGAGCCATTGTTTGGCCGTTTTATAGTCGCCATCGTATTTCTCGGGGGTGCCGATACGGAGTTCGATGGGTTTGGTGGTCATTGGTGGGATCGGGGGAAAGATGTGGCCGGTTTGACGACGAGGGGTAGGGGACGGTGGTGTGGGAGGGCGAGGTATCTGCAACGAGGCAGTCAGGTGGTGGGAAAGATCGCGGGTAGCGTTTTCTTCGTCTGAGTCAAGGAGGGGTTCGTCGGGGTCTTCTTCCCAGAAGTCTGGGTTGGGTTCGTCTGGGGTGTCAGAGGAGTCTGAGTGGTGGGTTCGGAGGGTTTCTCGTGGGTTCCAACGAGAGTCGGTGGTTCGAGTGTGGCGAGAGGTCGAAATGTTGGGCGTACGTGATAGTGCGCGACAAGTGGAAACCTAGTTCTTTTGTTACGCGTGGCCCTGGGGTATGGTCGCGCGTAGACC
>JBBPTX010000670.1:0-18345 GCA_038094595.1 Pulveroboletus aff. annulatus | reverse complement strand
GTCCTGTGCAGGGCAATTTTCGTCTTCCTATAGTGGAGGACAAGACATTTCGGTATCAGCTTCACTGGAAGAGTTTTCCGATGGAGAATTTGCTCTCCATATGATCAACAAAGCGCTTCATTCCTCAGATCTTGTAGGTGAGGAGTGGATTATATTCAACGATGATGATGATCTGCTACATAATTGCTGCAAAGCTCACAGTATCATTGTGGATTGCAAATCAGATTGTGCTGACAGTCTCCTGGTTCATTTTTTCACTGGAAAATGTGTGTTTCCTTGTTCTGCAGAGTATACAGCCTGCAAAGTAATTCAAAGAGGGTTTCAAGATTACACGTCCTTGGTCACTGTGTTAATAACGTCGGTATTACGTCCCGATGTTCATTATCCCATTCATCGTCTTTGTTCAATTGTGTGTGCATTGTATTTTGTGTCTTCAGGTGTTGGAATACAGCATCTTAGACTTGTAGCATTGCTCAGCGATTTTCAAAATGGTTGTATTTCTGTTGCAAGAGAAGTAAATATTACAAATCTGCTCGTTCGTTTCCAGCATTTAACATGTGGTGAGTTATGGGGTCTTGCATTTGGCCATGGATTATGTGTCGACAGACTATGAGATCAGCTTCGAGATACTATTATGTTACATTTTGCAACTGGTGGTTGTTGTTCTCAGTGTCACAAAGGGAATCCTTTGTGTATTTCAGTTCAGAAAACGTTCCATATTGCTGATTCAACTGATACACAGGAATTGCAGATACGTATGTTAGAAGCCGTTTGTCTCAAGATGCAGCTCTTGTCACTTTGACGTCTTCTTCGATTGCTTGACTTTGACTTTGAGGTGCAGGGGTCGCTTTCTAATCTACGGAAAAAACTTTGCTATTTTGTGCAAAGTTTGAAGCAGTGTGGTAAAACCAATATTCAGCATTGTGTTGATTTGCATGAAACTTTAACAGGATATGATGAGTGGCCACAATTGATTTCGGATGTTCAAAAGGATGCAATCATTCAAGAGTATCACAAACAAACGTTGAGTGGGATGTTGGAAAGAGTTGTGTGTGCTTCTTGTGGTGGGCTCAGATTTAGACATGAATGTGTGGATGTTCCATGAAATAAAATAGATTTGGATTTACTAAAACGACCTGACAAATGAACGACAAAGGATGGATCCATTGTTCTGGCCTGATGGCTCGACACATAGTGCATAGGTCCTATATTGCACTGCCGTTCTGAGTGCTTACATGATGTCCTCGTTGGTGATGCTGGTGTTGATATTGTCAATGGCAAAGTTTGCTCTTTGACTCTTTGCTCATTCTGTTATACATCTATAAAAAAGGGGTGCATGCCTACTTATTCGTTTGCAAACAACATATTTCTGGGAGATGTCCCTCCTGAGTTGCAGGATTGTTACGTGTGGCCCGGGTAGGGTCGCACGTAGACTCTGTACCGGCCTAGGCGAGGTCGGTCCAAGGTTCAACCGTCAAAGGACGGCGGTGATGGCACACGGAGCATCCGAAGGGGATCAAGAGTGGACGCTGAGAGAGTGTCTCAGATGTTCAGAGTTCACTCAAGAGTCGAACTAGGGACTCGTAGAGGTGGGGGGAGTCAAGGGGGGACTTTGGATTACAAGGCAAGGGCTAGGCCGATACAAAGTAATATCAAAGCGAAGATAAGGACTAAGGAAGGGCTAGGTAAAGGAACGTAGTAGTGGTACCTGGGGTAACTCCTTAGTGCCCATATGAATGGAGCACGACTAAGGAGTGTGGAGGGGTGGCAAGGGATATGGCAAGGTGGGGGCGAGAGGGTACAACTGTGGGATAGAGGGGTAGCCTCAAGGACAAGGGGTCAATGAACACGGGGGTCAAGGATGCATGATGGACAGTCCTCCACGGGAGCTCTTTAACGACACGAAGAGGTAATGGGTTCTTGAGGACTCCGCCGAGACATTGCCGCTACCTTGCTAAGCAACGGAGCATGAGGACAGGGGTTCAAGGGTGACAATGGCGTCGAGGGCCAGAGGATAATGAGAGGGATGATGGGTACACTGAGGCAAGCATCGAGAGGGACGATGACGAGAGCCAGTCTCGAACAGTGAGGGAGAGGGTTCTAGGGATCCCTCCCACCGACGAGGTGGTTAGGATATCAAAGCTAAGGGTAAAGGCATAAGGCCAGATCGACTGGTATATATACTGAAGAGTGATGCGTGACAGTAACATCACAGGGTCAAGGGTATGGGTTAAGGGCCGGTGTGGGAAGCAGCGTAGAATGTGATAGAATGTGATAGAACCATGAGTGAGAGTGAAACACAAAGATGCCAGTGCATGTTACGCGTGGCCGTGGGTATGGTCACGCGTAGACCTACTAACGCCTAGTAGGGTCGAGGGTTCGGTCGTTCGTATTGACAACGACATAGGACCAGCCGTGGGGTTGCTGGGTCGTAAGTACTGTCAAGAGGTATTGGACGGGTCGAAGGATAGACCGCTTGTCTAGCTTGACTAGCGGGTCAAAGGTTCAGGGTAAGACACACGAAGGCGGCTGAGCCATAGTGTGAAGCGTTCACTTAATAGTAGAACGAAGACTGAGGAGTAAGGGTAAATGGATTGCTAGTACTAACTAGGCGACAAGCCGTAGGTAGAACTAAGCTAAGGAGAAAAAGGGGTGACCCTGTTGAAGGGTTTATATAGTGAATGTAAAGCGTGACAGTTATGTGTCACAGTGGTTAGGGGCCGGCGTGGGAAGCAGCGTTAGAAATAGGAAGCCAATGGCAAAACCGTGCATGAGAAAGAAACGTTAAGGGCCGGCACATACGGCGTGAGAAGAGCAGAAGGGGAAGAGTACCTGCGCAGTGAAGGAATAAGCACGCTTACGAGTTGTATGGAATGTCAGGGAACGACGTGGAAGGAATGGGGTAAAGCGTGAGAAATGGAAAGTATAAGTCCGTTAACGATAAAGAAAAAGTGGTCGTCGCCTGCGAGCGAATCGTAACATTACCCCCTTAGTAACCCGAAACTACGGCGAGGATTCCTTACAAGTCCCGAAAGGCGGGTCCCGGGGAGCCGGTGATGTTGGCGTAGCCGACATCGTCTAATTCGTCTCCATCCTCATAAGGAGAGGGGGCGCGAGGTGAGGATGGCGCGGGGTGGTAGGACTGTTGTGAGGAAGAGGAGGATTGACGAGAAGTACGGCGGGGAGTGGCTCGACGGACAATTTGTCCGTTGCGGAACGTGGCTTGGGGGCGACGTGGCGTAGTTGTGGACGTAGAAGAGGACGGGGCGCGAGGGGAAGTGAGGCGGGAGGCGAGGGAGCGGGAAGGTCCTGGACAGCGGGCCAGGGAATGGCCGGGTGCTTGTCGGTGGCATCCTGCACAGGTGTGTTGCTGGCAGGAGAGTTGGGTGTGGCCGAGGCAGTGGCACTGAAAGCACCGCTGATTGAAGCGAGGATGACCCGGGTAAACGCGATCCCTTCCATTCCGGCCGGTCCACCAGTCGTTGAGTGTTTGCCTATGGATAGGCGATACATCTCATAGGACTTCGTTGCCAAGTCCTCGACCTGCGGCTGCGAGATCTCGGAAATGGTTATCGACGTCTAAGAGGAAGGAGTCGTAACCCATTTGGAAGGCATGTGAATACGACTGGTAGCGCGCGTGGTAGATGAAGTACTGCATGGTCCTGCCAAGCGTGGTGTGAGGAAAAACCGGGCCAGAGCCAGAGATGAAGGCGGCAACATTGTTGATCTGCATCACAGATTCGAACCAAGTGAAGATGGGGGATCCATTGGAGGAATATACACTAATGGGAATCCGAAGACGATCGTCAGATAAAAGAGAATGGAAGCGAACATAATGCTCATCGGTGAACCGTTCCTCCCGGATCCTGCCGGTGTGGCGGTGGCTGGAGACGTCAAGGGGGACCTGAGAGTTCCACCCTGAATGGGCGATGAGGGAGTCCGAGCTAGGTGCACGGACAAGTTGGGGGCGGTGTACACCTAGGAACGAGGGTGGTCCGGGAGAAGGTTCCTGATCGGGCGGAGGCATAAATGCCGGCGAGGACTGGATTCTGCCAGAGATGGGAGAGACGTGGGATTAGGGAACATCACCAACAAGAGTGGTGAAGTTGACAGGCTGTGGGGCGGCGGGGCGAGTAGGAGAGACCCTCGCGGGGTCAGCAGAGGGGAGACGGATGGCGCTGGGGTTGGTGGATGGTGCGGCGGCAGGGGTGTCGACATTGGTAAATTCGATGGCCATGAGTAGCAGGTGGAGAGGGTTTATGTGCGGCGTGGTGGGTGAGCAGGTGAGGGAGAGAAGGCGCGGGGGTGTCGTCTTTTATAATCTTCCAGCAACTCCGACGAATGTTTCAAATTCCGCTCGGGTTCCCAGGATTCTTCTTCGGCGGAGTACCCTTTCCATCGGATCAGGTATTGACGGGCCGACGGCATACCTCGATGCCGAATGATTCGTTCTATTTCATATTCTTCTTGCCCTTCGATAAGATCCGGAGGTGGCGTAGGGAAGTTCGGGCCATGTACGTTGTTTTCGCGATAGGGCGATAACAGAGAAGCGTGGAATACGTTATGGATTTTCCACGTTCGTGGGAGTCAGAGGCGATAGGAGACTGGAGATAAGACTTCGGAGATGACGAAGGGACCTTCGCGTTTTGCGGCGAACTTCGGATCTTGGATGGACCTTTTAAGGTTTCTGGCTTCCAGCCAAACTCGCTGCCCTTTCTCGAAAGGGACGAATTTCGATCTGAATCTGGACGTCATGACTTGTCGTGCAAGTTCATGGGATGCGAGGGCTTCGTCCTGGAGTGCGGTGAGGTCCTTAAGACGGGTTTCAACAGTGGGGATGTTGGTTTCGGCGATCACCGAGGGAAGGGCACGGGGTTCGTAACCCATCATGAGGTAAAACAGGGACCTGCCAGTGACGGAGTGAGGGCGGTGATTGTGCGTGAATTCGGCGTGAGAGATGTGATCGGTCCAGGTAGACGGGTGGTTTCCACAGTAGATGTGGAGATAGGTTTCGACCTCTTGGTTGACACGTTCGGTTTCTCCATCCGTCTGTGGGTGATACGCTGTGGAGAGGGATAGATCGTAGTTAAGGAGGCGGCCGAGTTCCCTGGCGAAGGCGGAGGTGAATTGTGGGCCGCAATCTGAGATAATCTTCTCATAGAGTCCGAAGCGGAGATAAACGTTATGAAAAAAGAGTGTGGCCATGCCTTCTGCGGTGATGGTCTTCTTCGTAGGGCAAAGAATTACCCCCTTAGTAAGGCCGTGGTCCACCACGACCAATAACGAATCGAACCCCCCGGACGGTGGGAGGTCGGTGATGAGATCACAAGAGATTTGCTGGAAAGGACGAGAGCACGAGGATGGGATAGGAACAAGGGGGGGAGACGAAGGATGAGTATTCGCCTTGTTGCGCTGGCACATGGCACAGCCCTCAACGTAAGAGCGAACAAAGGAAGCGAGACCCGGCCACCAGAACTCCGAGGCGACGAGCTGACGGGTTTTGAGATAACCGGGGTGGCCGGCGGAAGCATGGTCATGGGAGCGCTGAACAATAGCGCGACCAAGGTCATGGTCGGAAGGAACATAGACACGTCCCTGGTATTGAAGGACCCCATCGGAGTATTGCCAGTCCGCGAGGCGAGAACGGAGAGCAGGAGGGAGGGATCCGTCAAGTTCCTGCAGCTTGTGGAGGACCAGATCGTCGGAGGCGGAGGCAGAGGCAATATGATTCGAGAGGGCGAAGTCGATGAGGCGAATGAAAAGGGAGTCGGGCAGGAGAGTAACCCCGATATTGTCAGAGTCGGCGCGGGGAAGAAGATCCAGGCGATGAGAGAGGGCATCAGGACCGGCGAGTTGAGTACCAGGGACGTGGGTGATAGAATAATCGTAGTCGGCGAGATCGAGGAGCCACCGGGCTTGGCAACGGTTGAGATCTTGAGGGCGGCGGAAGTATGTAAGGTTTTTGTGGTCAGAAAAGACCTTGACGGGGAAGGGAGAGCCACGGAGGTATTGCCTCCAGGCTTTGAAACTGCGTATAACGGCCAAGAGCTCCTGGTCATGGATATCGTAGTTACGCTCAGAAGAAGAGAAAGATTATGATAAGTAAGAACAGGGGTGCCAATCCCCGTTCGCATCAGTTTGCAATAAGATGCCACCTGATGCATATTTAGAAGCATCGGTGGCCATGGCGAAAGGTCGAGAGACATCAGGCATAAAAAGGACGGGCTTACGGAGGAACAACTCCTTGAGGTGTTCGAAGGCGGTCTGTTGGGCCGGACTCCAAGTCCAGGGCATAGTTTTCTTGGTGAGGTCGATCAAGGGGCGGGTGATGTTCGAGTAGCCAGGAATGAAGCGTCTGTAGAAATTAGCGAAGCCGAGGAAGGAGCGGACGTCCTTGACTTTCTGTGGCATAGGCCACTTAGCGATCCCATCAAGCTTGATGGGGTCCATGGCGAGTTGTCCTTCTTTGACGATCATCCCGAGGTATTCAACTTCGGGGACTGCGAACTGGCATTTTTCTAGTTTGAGATGGAGGTTGAGCTCCGTCATCCATTGAAGGACTCGGCAGGTTCGTTCGGTGTGGGTGGTATTGTCTGGGGAAAAGATAAGAAGGTCATCCATATAGATTACTAACCATCCTTCGGTGATCATGTCGCGGAAGGAGTCGTTCATAAAGCGCTGAAATGTAGCCGGAGAGTTAGTCATGCCAAAGAACATAACCATTGGTTCGAAAAGCCCTTTATGGGTGAGGAAGGCACCTTTCCATTGGTGTCCGTCTTTGATGCGTACGTTGTTATATCCCCAGCATACGTCGAATTTGGTGAACACCCTGGCACCTTTGAGTTTGTCGAGGAGGTCCGAGATCAGGGGTAGTGGATAGGCGTCGCGAACCGTGTGTTCGTTGAGGTACCGATAATCCTGGCAGGGGCGAAGCTTTCCGTCTTTCTTTTTGACGAAGAAAAAAGGGGACGCTTGAGGGGAATTCGAAGGTCGGATCTTCCCGGCGGCAAGGTTTTCATTGAGAAAGTCTTCGATAGCTTTCTTTTCCTCCGGGGTGAGTGGATAGAGTTTGCCAATTTTCAGGGTGAATGAATCTTTGACGTTGATCTCGTGGTCGTAGGGTCTAGAGGGGGGAAGGGAGTCGGTGGATTCCTTGGCGAATACTGGAGCGAAGTCTCGGTAGGTGTCGGGGAGAGTGACTTGTGGTTTGGCTTTCTCTGCGGCGGCTGCGAGTTCCGTGGCAGTGGTAAGCTTGGCGACAAGCTTCGGGTGTGTCTGATGGTAACGGGATCCAGTTTTAAGGACCCATTGGCAGGAGTTGGCGTAGAGCGCGCGTCGGACGTAGAGGTTTCCGTCCGGTAAATCGAGGAACGTGGAGAGAGTGTGGTCTGGAACGGTTTCGACCATGATATGGCGAGGTGGTTTGGCAGGAGGTGCATGAGGTTGGGCATTGTCATGCCGCTTGAGGTCGGCGACATGGATGTGGTAGAGGGAGGCTGACTCATCTACCGTTTCTGAGATACTGATTGTCTGTGACGACCAGTCGATGGAAGGGTTTGTAAGTTTTAGCCAAGGCGTTCCGAGAATTACGTTCTCGGACCCGCAATGCAGGACATGAAAGCGTATATGCTGGGCAATGCCGTTGATGTTCGTAAAGAGGGAGGTGGTGTATCGGATGGCACCGTTAGCATTGGGGGTTTGATCGACGTTGTTTACTGGAATAGGCGTCGGAAGTTTGTCTAGAGGGAGTCGGTGTTTTTTGGCGAAGTCCCAGTTGAGGCAATTGATATCTGCTCCGCTATCAATTAGGGCGCGGGTGTCGACAGTTTTCATGGTGTGCGAGGGATCAATGAGTTGAATGGGAATACTCATTGATTTCTTGGACGTAGATACTAGTACAGGTGCACACGTAGGGGGAACTACTGATGTCGAGGCAGCGTTCCGTTTCAAAAATCCAGAGAAGTAGCGGTGATGCGAGACACCTTGATTTCTTTGTCGTCATCTTCGTCATCTAACTCTATCAACCGAGGGACTTCTTTTTCGTCCTCGATTTCCACTTCTTCGACCTTCCGAATGGTTTTCTTCGGCCTCGGGGTGTTTGAAGTGAAGGTAGGGCAGTTGGTAGCCCAATGTCCTTTCTATTGGCAGCAGAAACATTTCCCTTCTTTGCGGCATTGTTCTCGCTCGGCGGGGGTAAGGCGTGGGAGGCGGATGGCATCAACGTCCATAGCGTTGGGATCTTTGGCTGGGGTGGGGGTGGAGTACTGGTGATATGTGTGGCGAGAGGGGGTCTTGTGGCGGGCGGCGATTTCTCGAGCACGCTCCATATGGGTCTGGAAAGTGACGGCTTTCTTTAGCCAGGCGTTGATGGTGGTAGGGACCGTTTCCATGGCAAGGATTCGGTGCATAAGGGCGTCAGGAATAGCGGCAGAGTAATAGCCGATCAAGACGTTGTCATCAGTGATGCCGGCAATGGCGTAGTGATTCTGAAACTGAGCGTTGTACTCAGTGAGCGAGGGGGAATATCCGCCGTTTTTGGTGGCAGTCATGCGAGTAGTGGTGAGCCAGGCAATCGCGTTGCCAGTGGTGTTGTAGTGTTTAAACGCCAGGATAAAGGTGTCATGGAAGTCGGACCACGATCCCATGTTGATCGAGCCGTCGTTTGCGATTTTTGAGGATCTAAAGGTGTTCGCCCATGTAAGGGCAGGGCCGCAAGTCATATAGGAGAGTGCAAAGGCGATGCGCTTCGGGTCGGAGGTATATACTTCTGCGTTGACGTTAAGGTAGAAGGCGACGGAGTCAAACCATTGTTTGGCTGTTCGATAGTCGCCATCATATTTTTCTGGGGTGCCGATGCGAAGTTCGAGGGGTTTGGTGGTCATGGTGGGCAACGGAGGATGAGGGATTGGAGGGAAGATGTGGCCGGTTTGGCGTCGGGGTGTGGGTGAAGGTGGGGTTTGTGGGCGAGGTATCTGTACTGAAGCGGAAAAGCTGTGGGAAAGATCGCGGGTGGAAAGTTCTTCGTCTGAGTCTAATAAAGGCTTGTCAGGGTCTTCGTCCCAATATGCTTGGTTGGGATCATCGGGGGTGTCAGAGGAGTCGGAGTGTGAAGTGTGTAGTGGTTCTCGAGGATTCCAATGTGGATCGGTGGTTCGGGTGTTTCGGTGGGAAGCTATGGTGGGCGGCGTACATGATAGTACCCGAACGAAGAGGTAGCTTAGTTCTTTTGTTATGCGTGGCCGTGGGTATGGTCACGCGTAGACCTACTAACGCCTAGTAGGGTCGAGGGTTTGGTCGTTCGTATCGACGACGACATAGGACCAGCCGTGGGGTTGCTAGGTCGTAAGTACTGTCAAGAGGTATTGGACGGGTCGAAGGATAGACCGCTTGTCTAGCTTGACTAGCGGGTCAAAGGTTCAGGGTAAGACACACGAAGGCGGCTGAGCCGTAGTGTGAAGCGTTCACTTAATAGTAGAACGAAGACTGAGGAGTAAGGGTAAATGGATTGCTAGTACTAACTAGGCGACAAGCCGTAGGTAGAACTAAGCTAAGGAGAAAAAGGGGTGACCCTGTTGAAGGGTTTATATAGTGAATGTAAAGCGTGACAGTTACGTGTCACAGTGGTTAGGGGCCGGCGTGGGAAGCGGCGTTAGAAATAGGAAGCCAATGGCAAAACCGCGCATGAGAAAGAAACGTTAAGGGCCGGCGCATACGGCGTGAGAAGAGCAGAAGGGGAAGAGTACCTGTGCAGTGAAGGAATAAGCATGCTTACGAGTTGTATGGAATGTCAGGGAACGACGTGGAAGGAATGGGGTAAAGCGTGAGAAATGGAAAGTATAAGTCCGTTAACGATAGAGAAAAAGCAGTCGTCGCCTGCGAGTGAATCATAACAGTGCATGCGGCGAGAGAAGATGAAATATGTGTGCAATAAGGCAACACGAGGGAGATAAGTGCACAAGGAACACGTAAGTATGAATACGTACGTGAGAGATACCTCGGAGAGCCGAGGGACAAGGGTAAAGGGTTGGCGCGGGCAACCAAAGAAGAGCGGAGTAGTGAGCGTACGCGCAAGAGTAGAGAAAGAGAAAAGGGAAAGACGTGCCCGGCACGATGAATCGTAACAAGGATTTGACTGTCATAGAGGAGAGCATGATCGCACGTTCTTGTGCACACGCCTATATTGTTCATTTAGGTGAGGACAATGAGAGGAGTGTGATAAATTCACAACAAGGAATTCGAGGAAATATAATCATTTATCCTCAAGAACCAGATAGCATGCTGAATATTTTGCCTCCATCAATTGAAGATGTTATTACACTTATCTGTGTCATTTTTACAGATTCTTCAGTGCCGTCATAGGAATGGATGCGCGAGCATGCACACCCTCTTCTTGTTTGAAAAGAAAAAGTTCTGGCTGCTCTGCATTGGCTTCGACGACACAATCCTTTCTATAAGGACATACAAATCGATTTGGAATCTTTACACTCTCTACATGATGTGGATGTATTATCTGTTCATGTTGAGGTTGTGTCTTCATCAACTGGAATGGAATGTCTCACCTCTCAATATGATGTTTTGACAAATATCGACCTGGATAGAAACTGTCTATCAGTTAATAAAGAAAATGCTTCAGAGGACATATTCCAATCGATTGTAGTGTCTGATGTTGACTCGTCTGCTCCTCCGAATGTTCTCCATGCGGCTGCCATGAAACATGTTATGGAACAGTCCAGAGATTACCTTCACATTCCTCATGGCATGAAATCTGTGGGAGACATCGGTAACAAGGCATTCTTTCCATTGCTTTACCCAGTTTTATTCCCCTATGGGTTAGGTGCATCCGAAAGCTTTGGCCATTCACCTAAGGTTTCATTGAAAAATCATGTTAAACATCTGCTAACTCTATCAGACTCTCTGTTACGATTCACTTGTAGGATGAACACTTTTTCCTTACTTTCTCTCTCGGACTAATACTTTTTGTTTCTCATACTTAAACTCGTTCCTTCCATGTCGTTCTACGACATTCCATACATCTTGTAAGCATGCTTATCCTCCACTGCGCAGGTACCCTTTTCCTTCTGATCTTCTCACGCTGCATGCGCCAGCCCTTAACATCTCCTTCTCATGCACGGTTTTGCCATTGGCTTCTCCATTCTGATGCCGTTTCCCGTGCCAGCCCTTGATCCTTGTGACACGTAACTGTCACACCTTTACTTCGCTATATAAACTCTTCAACAGGGCCTCTCATCTCTTCTCCTTAGCTTAGTTCTACCTACGGTTTACCACCTAGATAGTACAAGCAATCTATCTTCTTTACTCCTTGTGTCTTCGCTCTACCATTAAGTGAGTGCTTCACACTATGGCTCACCCACCTTCATGTGTCCCCACCTCGAACCCTTGACCCGCTAGTCAAGCTAGGCAGCGGTTTACCCTTTGACCCGTCAACACCCTTGATGATACCTGCGACCAGCATCCCCATGGCTGGACTCTGTGTCATCGTATATACGAACAACTGATTCCCCCGACCCTACTAGGCGTTAGTAGGTCTATGCGCAACCATACCCACGGCCACGCGTAACACTCTCAGTTTTGAGTCCATTTTTCATTTATCTTTACTGCCTTTAATGTGTTACAACGAAGGGCAATTTTACTGCATACATCTTTGAAAGTTGCAAGAAATTCATTTCACAAATTCAAAAGAGATCTTGCTCTGGTCTCTACTACAGCGATTGAAACTGTAGTAGCAAGATCTGTTGGTGGCGATAATGTTACTACGTTCACTGAAGAAGAAAGACAAGTGAGAACATTGTTGTGCCAAGTCTCCAGTGTGACTTCACATGTTGCAGGATCAAGCAGTTCAAAAGTCAGCATGCAAAATGAAATCAGAGGGCTAATGATTGAACATGGTTTGCCCTGTTTTTATGTGACCGTAAATCCTGCAGATGTGTACAACCCGATCCTTAGAGTGTTACATGGGGATCAAATTGACATCGATAACTTATTGTCTGGTGAGATATCTAACATGTTTTCGCAGTCTGTACTTATTGCGAAGGACCCAGTGCTTGTGTTACGACTCGCTCGCAGGACGAACGCTTTTTCCTTACTTTCTCTCTCGGACTAATACTTTTCATTTCCCATGCTTAACCACATTCCTTCCATGTCGTTCTATGACATTCTACACATCTTGTAAGCATTTTTAGTCCTTCACCACGCAGGTACTCCATATCTTCTGATCTTCTCACGCCGTATGCGCTGGCCCTTAACATTTCCTTCTCATGCGTGGTTTTGCTATTGGTCTCCTATTTCTAATGCCGCTTCCCATGCCAGCCCTTAACTGCTGTGACACGTAACTGTCACACTTCTACTTCACTATATAAACCCTTCAACAGGGTCCTTACTCTTCTCCTTAGCTTAGTTCTACCTACGGTTTACCACCTAGATAGTACAAGCAATCCATCGAACCTTACTCCTCGCATCTTCGTTCTACCATCAAGTGAACGCTTCACACTACGGCTTGCCTGCCTTCATGTGTCTTTACCCTTGACCTCTCGACCCGCTAGTCAAGCTAGACTACGGATACCCCTTGACCCGTCAAACACCTCTAACAGTACCCAGACCCAGCAACCCTATGGCTGGTCCCCACGTCGTCGTATATATGAACGATAGATCCCCGCGCCCCTATTAGGCATTAGTAGGTCTATGCGTGACCATATCTGCGGCCATGCGTAACAAAAGAACTAAGCTACTTCCTCGTTCGGGTACTGTCACATACGCCGCCCACCATAGCTTCTCAGAGAAACACTCGAACCACTGATCCATGTTGGAACCCTCGAGAACCCCCACATACTTCACACTCTGACTCCTCTGACACCCCCGATGATCCCAACCAAGCATATTGGGACGAAGACCCTAACGAGCCTTTACTAGACTCCGACGAAGAACTTGCCACTTGTGATCTTTCCCACAGCTTTTCTGCTTCAGTGTAGATACCTCGTCCTCAGACTCCCCCATCCCCGACACCCAGACGCCAAACCAGCCACATCTTTCCTCCAATCCCTTGCCCACCATCGCCCACTATGACCACCAAACCCCTCGAACTCCGCATCGGCACCCCAGAAAAGTATGATGGCGACTACAAGACGGCCAAACAATGGTTTGATTCCGTCGCTTTTCACCTTAACGTCAACGCAGAGGTATACACCACCGACTCAAAGTGCATTGCTTTTGCGCTCTCCTATATGACCCATGGCCCCGCACTCACGTGGGCAAACACCTTCCGATCCTC
Source organism: Pulveroboletus aff. annulatus (assembly GCA_038094595.1). Taxonomy (NCBI): domain Eukaryota; kingdom Fungi; phylum Basidiomycota; class Agaricomycetes; order Boletales; family Boletaceae; genus Pulveroboletus; species Pulveroboletus aff. annulatus. Next base: position 5,060 of record JBBPTX010000670.1, on the reverse strand, counting down.
GAAGATCACAGCCGATGGCACGATTTCGATGGAATTGTGGTCCGACTTCCACGACGCCTTTATCTTGGCGTTCAAACACTATGACACCACCGGCAACGCGATTGCCTGGCTCACCACGATCCGCATGATCGCCACAAAAAATGGCAAATACTCCCCTTCTCTTACTGAGTACAACGCTCAGTTCCAAAACCACTGTGCCATCGCTGGCATCACTGACGACAACATTCTCATCAGCTATTATTCTGCCGCCATCCCTGATGCCCTCATGCGCTGAATCCTAGCTATGGAAACAGTCCCCACTACTATCAACACCTGGCTAAAGAAGGCTGTCACCTTCCAAACACACATGGAACGTGCCCGAGAAATCGCTGCTCGACACAAGACCCCCACTCACCATATGTATCACCAGTACACCACCCCTGCTCCCACCAAAGATCCAAATGCCATGGACGTCGATGCAATCCACCTCCAACGGCTCACACCTGTTACGCGTGGCCGTGGGTATGGTCGCGTGTAGACCTACTAACGCCTAGTAGGGTCAAGGGTTCTGTCATTCGTGTTGACGATGACGTAGGGCTAGCTGTGGGGATGCTAGGTTGATAGTACCGTCAAGGATGTTGACGGGTCGAAAGGTAAACCGCTGCCTAGCTTGACAAGCGGATCGAGGGTTCGAAGGTGAGACACGCGAAGGCGGGTGAGCCGCAGCGCGAAGCGTTCACTTAATAGTAGAACGAAGACTGAGGAGCAAAGGCAAGTGGATTGCTAGTGCTAACTAGGCGACAAGCCGTAGGTAGAACTAAGCTAAGGAGAGAAGGAGACGACTCTGTTGAAGGGTTTATATAGTGAAATAAAGGTGTGACAGTTACGTGTCACAAGGGTTAAAGGCCGGCGTGGGAAGCGGTGTTTAGAAATAGAAGACCAATGGCAAAACCATGCATGAGAAGGAGATGTTAAGGGCTGGTGCATATGGAGTGAGAAGAGCAGAACATGAAGGGTACCTGCGCGGTGGAGGAGTAAGCACGCTTACGAGATGTATAGAATGTCGTAGAACAACATGGAAAGAAAGAGGTTAAGCGTGAGAAACGGAAAGTATTAGTTTGATATAGTCAAAAGGGAAAAAGCGTCCGTCCTGCGAGCGAATCGTAACATTACCCCCTTAGTATTCCGAAGCTACAGCGAGGATTCCTTACAAGTCCCGAAAGGCGGGTCCCGGGGAGCCAGTGATGTTGGCATAACCGACATCGTCTAGTTCGTCTCCATCCTCGTAGGGAGAAGGGGCGCAAGGTGAGGATGGCGCGGGGTGGTACGATTGTTGAGAGGAGGAGGAGGACTGATGAGAGGTACGGCGGGGGGTGGCTCAACGGACAATTTGTCCGTTGCGGAACGCGGCTTGGGGGCAGCGTGGCGTAGACGTGGGCATGGGGGAGGACTGAGCGCGAGGGGAAGTGAGGCGAGAGGCGAGGGAGCGGGAAGGTCTGGGGCATCGGGCAAGAGAATGACCAGGTGCTCGTCTGCGGCATCCAGCACAGGTGTGCTGCTGGCAGGAGAGCTGGGTGTGGCCAAGGCAGTGGCATTGGAAGCACCGTTGGTTGAAGCGAGGATGTCCCGGGTATACGCGATCCCTTCCGTTCCAGCCAGTCCACCAGTCGTTGAGTGTCTGCCTATGAATCGGCGACCCGTCTCCTAAGACTTCGTTGCCAAGTCCTCGACCTGCGGCTGCGAGATCTCGGAAATGGTTATCGACGTCTAAGAGGAAGGAGTCATAGCCCATTTGGAAGGCGTGTGAATACGACTGGTAGCGCGCGTGGTAAATGAAGTCCTGCATGGTCCTGCCAAGTGTGGTGTGAGGGAATACTGGGCCTGAGCCAGAGATGAAGGCAGCAACGTTGTTGATCTGCATCACAGATTCGAACCAAGTGAAGATGGGAGATCCATCGGAAGAATATACACTAATAGGGACTCGAAGACAATTGTCAAATAAAAGAGAATGAAAGCGAACATAATGCTCATCGGTGAACCGTTCCTCCCTGATCCTGCCAGTGTGGCGGTGGCTGGAGACGTCAAGGGGAACCTGAGAGTCCCATCCCGAGTGGACGACTAGAGAGTCCGAGCTAGGTGCCTGGACAAGCTGGGGGCGGTGCACGCCTAGGAATGAAGGTGGTCCGGGAGAAGGTTCCCGATCGGGCAGAGGTGTAAACGATGGCGAGGACTGGATCCTGCCAGAGACGGGAGAGACGTGGGATTGGGGAACATCGCCAATAAGAGTGGCGAAGTTGACAGGCTATGAGGCGGCGGGGTGAGTAGGAGAGACCCTCTCGGGATCAGCAGAGGGAAGACGGATGGTGTTGGGGTTGGTGGATGGCGCGGCAGCAGGGGTGTCGACATTGGCGAATTCGATGGCCATGAGTAGGAGATGGAGAGGGTTTATGTGCGGCGTGGTGGGCGAGCGGGTGAGAGAGAGAAGGCGCGGGGGTGTCGTTTTTTATAATCTCTTAGTAACTCTGACGAATGTTTCAAGTTCCGCTCGGGTTCCCAGGATTCTTCTTCGGCGGAGTATCCTTTCCATCGGATCAGGTATTGACGGGCCGATGGCATACCTCAATGCCGTACGATTCGTTCTATTTCATATTCTTCTTGTCCTTCGACAAGATCTGGAGGCGGTGTAGGGAAGTTCGGGCTGTGTACGTCGTTTTCATGATAGGGCGATAACAGAGAAGCATGGAACGTGTTGTGGATTTTCCACGTTTGTGGGAGTTGGAGGCGATAGGAGACAGGAGATAAGACCTCGGAGATGACGAAGGGGCCTTCGCGTTTTGCAGCGAACTTCGGATCTTGGATGGACCTTTTAAGGTTCCTGGCTTCCAACCAAACTCGCTGCCCTTTCTCGAAAGGTACGAATTTCGACTTGAACCTGGACGCCATGACTTGTCGCGCAAGTTCATGGGATGCGAGGGCTTCGTCTCGGAGAGCGGTGAGTTTTTTAAGACGGGTTTCTACAGCGGGGATGTTGGTTTCGGCGATCACCGAGGGAAGGGCACGGGGTTCGTAACCCATCATGAGGTAGAACGGGGATTTGCCGGTGACGGAGTGAGGGTGGTGATTGTGCGTGAATTCGGCGTGAGAGATGTGATCAGACCAAGTAGAAGGGTGGTCTCCGCAGTAGATGTGGAGATAAGTTTCAACCTCTTGGTTGACACGTTCGGTTTCCCCGTCAGTTTGTGGGTGATACGCTGTGGAGAGGGATAGATCGTAGTTAAGGAGGCGGCCGAGTTCCTTGACGAAGGCGGAGGCGAATTGCGGGCCGCGATCGAAGATGACTTTTTTGTAAAGGCCGAAGCGGAGGTAGACTTTGTGGAAAAAGAGCGCTGCTACGCCTACGGCGGTGATGGATTTCTTTGTAGGGCAAAGAATTACCCCCTTAGTAAGGCCGTGGTCCACCACGACCAATAACGCATCGAATCCCCCAGACAGCGGGAGGTTGGTGATGAGATCACAGGAGATCTGCTGGAAAGGGTGAGAGCAGGAGGACGGGATAGGAACAAGGGGAGGAGACGAAGGATGAGTATTTGCCTTGTTGTGCTGGCACACGGCACAGCTGTCAACGTAAGAGCGAACAAAGGAAGCGAGACCCGGCCACCAGAACTCGGAGGCGACGAGTTGGCGGGTTTTGAGATACCCGGGGTGGCCGGCAGAGTCATGGTCATGGGAGCGCTGGACGACAGCGCGGCGAAGGGCACGGTTGGGAGGGACATAGACGCGTCCTTTGTATTGAAGGACGCCGTCAGAGTATTGCCAATCCGCGAGGCGGGAGCGGAGAGCGGGAGGGAGAGAACCGTCAAGTTCCTGTAACTTATGGAGGACGAGGTCATTGGCGGCGGAGGCAGAGGCGATGTGATTTGAGAGAGCAGAGTCGATAAGGCGAACGAAGAGGGCGTCTAGGAGGAGAGTGACTCCGATATTGTCGGAGTCGGCGCGGGGAAGGAGATCCGGGCGACGAGAGAGGGCATCAGGGCCGGCGAGTTGGGTGCTGGGGACGTGGGTAATGGAATAATCGTAGTTGGCGAGGTCAAGGAGCCACCGGGCTTGACGACGGTTGAGATCTTGAGGGCGGCGAAAGTATGTAAGGTTCTTGTGGTCGGAAAAGACCTTGACAGGGAAGGGAGAGCCGTGGAGGTATTGCCTCCAGGCTTTGAAACCGCGTATAACGGCCAAGAGCTCCCGGTCGTGGATGTCGTAGTTGCGTTCAGAGGAGGAGAAAGATTGGGATAAGTAAGAACAGGGGTGCCAATCCCCGTTCGCATCGGTTTGCAATAAAATTCCCCCCGACGCGTACTTGAATGCGTCAGTGGCCATGGCAAAAGGGCGAGAAATATCGGGCATGAATAGAACGGGCTTATGGAGGAACAACTCCTTGAGTTGTTTGAATGCAGTTTGTTGAACCGGACTCCAAGTCCAGGGCATCGTTTTCTTGGTAAGATCAAGCAGGGGATGGGCGATGTTGGAGTACCCAGGGATAAAACGTCTATAGAAATTAGCAAAACCTAGGAAAGACCTGACATCCTTGACTTTCTGTGGCGTGGGCCACTTAGCGATTCCGTCTAATTTGACGGGGTCCATAGCGAGTTGTCCTTCTTTGACGATCATCCTGAGGTATTCGACTTCGGGGACGGCGAACTGGCATTTTTCCAGTTTGAGGTGGAGGTCGAGTTCCGCCATCCGTTGAAGGACACGGCGAGTGCGTTCGGTGTGGGTGGCGTCGTCTGGGGAGAAGATAAGAAGGTCATCCATATAGATTACTAACCATCCTTCGGCGATCATGTCGCGGAAGGAGTCGTTCATGAAACGCTGTAACGTGGCAGGAGAGTTAGTCATACCAAAGAACATAACCATTGGTTCGAATAGTCCTTTATGAGTGAGGAAGGCATCCTTCCACTGGTGTCCATCCTTGATACGTACGTTGTTATATCCCCAGCGTACGTCGAACTTAGTGAATATTCTGGCTCCCGTGAGTTTATTCAGGAGGTCTGAGATCAGAGGTAATGGATAGGCGTCGCGGATGG